>DVQH01000131.1:0-43121 GCA_018231625.1 Papilio phestus
GGACAAACGATTTTAATAGAGAGCCTGGTCTCTCAAGACCGAGTCTCTCTAAAATGTTGTTTGTGTTGATGCTAATGATATGTGCGGTGATTGATTGAAATGGAATAGCACTGTGCTCGATAAGCCTACTGGGCCGAAATGGAATCGTACCGCGAGAAAGCGATCGCACCCAATGGTTTTGCAGTGAAAACTGCGCCCGTCTGGCATGAAAGCACAGTCCAAGTGAAGCGTGTCAACAAGAATGGTCAACTACTTGGTGGCCACCATCTCGGCCAAATTCGATGACCATTCCACGTCGGATCTCGTGTTTGAGGTAGAAGGACAGGCGATCCACGTGCACCGGTCGCATGTGATGTTCATGTCACCTCACCTGGCTGTGATGCTTAGTGAGCGGTGGTGCAACACCAAGCACGTTGTCCTCACTTCCTACTCTTACCTTGTCTTCTACAAGTATCTCCGCTATCTCTACACCGGCGAGATTGACTGCTCGCGTGACACCATTGAACAGATTTGTGATTTGGCTCATTGTTACCTTGAAGATGATTTGAAGCAACGCTGTGAAACTTTTATCAAGAAAACGCTAACTTCGGACGACGTGTCCATTTTTTATCAACTTGCCAATCGTTACAGTTTGGATAAATTAAAGTTGTTTATTGTTGATTTTGCCGAAAGAAATTTAGGGGAATCCACTGTTGAGTTGTTTTCCGCGCTAGCTGCGCAATTCAATGTGAAAACATTAAAACATTCGATTGAAGATTTTATTGCAAAGCATCTCAACCATGCTAATTTTAAAATATTTTATCGAGCTGCTTGCTCTCTCCAATCTGCAGATCTAAGATTGAAAATAGAGAATCGAATTGTGAACTACTACAGTGAGGTGATCTGCAGATATAAGATTGGTGACTTTTTTTCACTATCTCTCGAGTCAAAGTCTCTTACTTTTCAAGACGCCATTCTTACTTCTCTGGAAAAATGCCCCTATGTCGACTACTCGCCGTATTACAAGCTCACAACTGAGCACAATAATACTGCCCTTCGATTGAGGATTACCAAGTTGATCACTACGCAACACTTAAATTACAACCCGTCACAATTGAGAAAATATTATACAATGGCTATGGAAGCAGAGGATCACGAGTTGAGTGTGTTCCTTCAAGACTATTTGCTTAATAATATCAATGATGATAATATTATTGATATATTAGAAATTCATGAAATATTCAATCTGGAGATACTTGCACCAAAGCTCGAAGACTATCTGTTGAGCCAATTTTTCCATATGATTGAAAATGGGATGTATAAGAAAAGCTATATTGCTTGCAAGAACGACGATTCCAATAGAGATTTGGACGTGTTAGATCAAATTGAGAGTGAAATGAGATTTGATGAGTGGTAAATAGTAGCAATTAATGACCATTTGGCACATTTGACCTCGTTTGCTTGCAGGAATTTGTTCGACTTTTACAAGACGTCAATCAATCACTCATTTCACATTCTGGAATGGGCGGTAATCAAAGAAATTTATCGTCACATGGGATTTCGTGAACCTGGTTTTAAATCACTGGATTCCGAACTACAACGAAGATTGTTGAACTCTATTGCCGATACTATTTAAAGTTATTGCATAATTTAAATTTTTTTCAGGACGTTTTATGGAATATAGTTTTTCAAGAGTTTACTGTACAGGTCACAAGTTTTATTAAATCTCTTTATGCAAACATTACGCGCCTACGTGGCTGTGGCTCTTGCTTTTCTTCCCCTAGATTGACACTTGATTCATTGTTAATCTCTTGTTGATGAGTGTCTAACTGTTCATTGTCAGTGTCACTGTGGTGCTCATTGTAGTGCCCGTTAAGTGTTTTCCTCTCGTGCTCACTCTCGATCGATCGCGACCGTTGCATACAAGCGTCCATGGCTGTGTGGGGGGCATCGATTAGACTGACTCGATTGCACTCAACTCGTCACTACTCACTGTCGCAAGGTGAGTTGAGTAGAAAGTCTCGTATCTCCTCATCTCTATCTTCAAACACGTAGAAGGTCTTTTTCTGGAACATCACCATGGTGCGGACCATCTGCTGTTTCACAATCTCTCGGTCTTCTTCACGCATCTTGTAGAACTCGGCCGTTGACCAGAACTTTTTGCACGAAGGTACGTGACTGTTTTGGCGCTTAACGCGTGGTATCACCTGGCCGGTAAAAAGACGGTGCTGGTAGATGTCCGATTTGTTCATTTCCTCCTCGCCCTCCGAGTCGTTCTGCTCGTCTGGCTCAGTGACACCTTTTCCTCCCATCACTTCCCCGTTCGACTTGATCGATCTCTCTGTTGGGCGAGGCATCTCAGATTAGCTCATTATGTCAGTGGATCTAAAAGCAATTTTTACTTGACTTGTGAAAGATACGCTGAAAAAAACGAAATTTTTTACTATGATTACTACTTGGCGTGGGTGGCGAGAGGGTTTGCTGCTCGGGCCAGTCGTGTACTAGATTATCAATCTCGTCGTTAATCCATTTGGCAATGTCATCGTTGTGAAGATTGTCCCACGTGCCACGCAGGCGATGTTGGTTTATCTGAACGATGATCAAACCACATTTCTCCTTGATTTGTTCGATAACATCGTCAAAAATGGGAATGAATTTTGGGTTTTGTTCGTAATAAAGCAGTTGTCTTCCACTGGCAAGATCTTCGGACATCTGTATGAAAAAGCAATAGGTGTCGGCATACTTGAAGGTAATCTTGCGCCAGGTTTCTTTCATGCGCACCACTGGTGGACACTGAAGACTCTGAGTAACCAAATTGACCGAGTGCCAATTGCCAAGGCGGTGCAACTCGCGGATTACACCTAGGAAGAAAAGTGTGGCTGCCACTCGTTGCTCCAGTTGGTCATGACGCAAAATGTAGGTTGCGATTACCCGAATGATGCGATTTTGAAAATGAAGCAAACCTTTGATGTTGGGACAGGCATTCTACTCCGGAATACAACTTGATTTAGGTATTAAATTACACGCGTAACTCTTACCAGAACGTTTGGACCGCTGTGAGTCATGAAATTGACTATCTCCGAAGATTTGATTGAATGAAAGTACTGGCGAACAATGAGGGTGAGCTCGTGTGCAAACAATCTTGTTTGCTCTGCTGAGTTGAGTTCGTAGTGTGGATAGTCAACTAGACTGCATGGTTCATTGGCTAGGAACAAATAGTACAGTTTAGAATAGTAACAACCGACATCAGCTTACCATCAATGAACGATTGAATGTCGATGGATTCGCAATTGCTAACTATTGATTTGGATTTACGAAGCCACTTTTGATCGTAATCTGGATTGATTAGCCTAAGTTTCTGTTGGTATACTTCTCGTTGATTGTTGATCTCGACACGTGCTGACCAAAGTTGGCCACCGGAGAAACTCTGGCGTCGGAAGCGAAGGTCGGTGGGACCATCGGAAAAGTTGGGTGGCACCAAACTTTGTCGTCGACGACTGTTGACTGACTGAATGTATTGCAATTCTGAGTTGGACAAAGAACCGTAGTTGTTGAGGTTTGCCTTGAGTTCGGGGTAAAGCATGTGACTAAGGTCTTGGATTGAGGTATTCTTACACACACTCTGCTTGTAGTCCGGTTCGAGCAGTGGCTCGATGTTTCCGCGCCAGTAGAGTTGCAGTTCAGAAGTCCATTCACGCAAAGTAGCAAACTTGTTGCTGAGCAAAAACTTCTCTCCACAGCCCATCTCTGGGTTAGGTGTGAGGAAGACATGTTGAGGCTGGAGGATTGAACCTCGTCTCGTGCGTGTAAGTCTACTCCATTTGGCGTTTTCAAACTGTTCCAACACTTCTTCAGAAGTTTCAATGATGTCGTCCCACGTAGTAACTTTTTTAGTGGTTTTATTGAGGTTCAGTCCGATTGTACACCCATCACTGACACCTTCACCAAAGCGGTTAATTGAGTTTGGTCCTTCATGGCCATAGTCCACTTGCTCTGAGTTACTACGAAAGAAGTACGGAATACGCCACAGCTTTTTCTTGGCTTTTAACTCGGGAAATTTAAAGTACTTGTCGAGATTGACGAGATTGTCAGAACCCATCAAGTCAAGCAATTTTCGTTCTTCAGTGTCAATCTCCACCACTTTCTGTACGATTGGTTTTTCCGTGTGAAGATACTCAACTAGTTTACTTTTTTGTTTGAACGACTTGTTGTTGGCATCTAATTCCTGTCTAGTGATTGCACTATCTGACGACTTGGATCTAAAGATGGGAATTTTGTAACGTTTCTTGCGCAATTTATCGGAGTCAATTGAAACATTATCATCCTCATGCTCAATATGGTCGAGCTTGAATTGAATTTTCACCTCTCTTTTAGTCATGATGAAAAGCGATTAACTTTGTGAAAACAATTTAGTTGTTGCAAGGAGTATTCATGCGAGTGTTTGCAAGTCTGAGAAAGCATCCAGATGTGTGGTTAGAGTCTAGAAACTGCTTTGATGGCACCCTTAGTTTCTATTAGGGATTAGGACTTTGCACAACGTAGCACTGGTGGATTTTAAACTTTGTGCTTTCCACGCAACGATGAGATTGGAGATTTTTATACCCACTTCACGCGGGGTCACACCCAATTGAAGCACTCGGCGTTATCGAAGTCCAGAACGTCATTGGCCGCGGTGATGAAAAACAACTAACCGTGTTTGATTCTACGATAGCGATCGTAGCTCAATTGGTAACTCGATGGATAGGTGCGAGGTGTAGTGAAGCCGTGAGGGAAAAAGGTCGTTGCAATTTAGCGAAGCTTCTCATCCGGATTTGCTCGCGCCACTCGTGTTGGTTTATGGCCGTGTGGCATCCACACAGACACCATAAATGTGACGAGATGGCCACTAAGCGCCCATGGGTGCACCACCTACTGCGATAGTGGCACCGAGGATGTCAACAATACTCATCCATTGCCCGTTACTGTCAACGTAGACCTCAAACTCATCGATGACAATGCTCTTGACGGTGATCGATAGTCATCTCACATTACTGGCCTATTCTCTCCGGTTAGACATCAGACTCGAACCTATTGGGAAATCTAAAGGTAAATCCTCCGTATCGCTTGGAATGATGAATCGACACTTTTCGCCCACGAGCCCACTATCACCGGGCGAAATCGGTTTCATTTCTTCAACCTAATCAGCCTTTTCAATTGGCCACTTTATTGAGATTTGGGATAACGGTAGTTGTGCTGGCAGCAATTATGCAAGTGACATTGGAATGTAGTGATTTATCTCCTTACTGTTGCTAATAAGGCCACGAATGGTAATAAATGCAATATATCGTAGTGCCGGGAGATGGCACACGACCTTTTGTATGTGTATCTCTGCACAGTGTAATGAAGTGTGTGATGCACTATTATTACACCTGAAACCGTCAAGTTCTATCAAGTTTATCCCGGGTGATGTATAAGACAATTTAAAAGCATTATGTCAGTACATGAGCATTTTGAATCACAACAGTTAACCGATTAAGTCTTTTAATGCTTAAGCCTTAACAAAGAATTGTGTAAGCAAAAATTATTTTTAACCTGTACAATTATATCTGTTATATTGCTTTGCCCCATCGATTATTAGTAAGTATATGGGTGCGAGTCTTTGTTGAACCATAATCTTCTTTCTATGGAGATTGGTGACAGATGACAAAGTCTAATCCCTCTAGTACTTCTGTCATTTTTTGTCTCTTTTGTTTTCGTGTAACAATAATTAGATTTTCATCTAACCATTATTAATGTCGATGTACACCAAAATAGAACAGCAGGAAAGCTAATCGTCTAGGAACCTTTGCAATGAGTGCTTATGTACTACAAAACCCTAGGAGGATTATCGCCATCTAGATGTTCGAGAACAAACTATTTTTTATTTTACAAGTGTGTTCAATACATAGAATTATCTTGACATTCTCAAAATTAAATAAAAATGGATTTATTTGTAAAAATTTAATTATAAATTAAAAAATGGAAATAATATATAGATGATAAAATTGTAAAAGTTTATCACATTGGTTATAGTCGACTCATCTCGATGGATTCGGTGCGTGGTTTAGTATCTTGGTTGTGTGCGCCCACCGTACTTGTGCTGTGAGTGACGTCGATTGTGGCCACAGGGTGATGTGTGGGTATGGATCCTGGTGCCACCCAGTTGCCTCTACTGTTGGTCGACGAGTCACGCCTAATCGAGGGGTGTGGAGTGACGGTGCGAGTGCCACTGCTACTCCCACAGCTTCCAATGTCCTCGGAACACGCGGTCGACCTACGACGGTCTTGCTTGTTGAAGGACCACTGACGCGTTCGCCGACTCATCGCATGCATCGTATTCTTGCGCATTATTTTACCCATTTTTTGCAGGTGCGAGGAGTCTACCAAAATGGCAATTTAGATTAGCACCTTATAAGCTAAACTAATAAACTTACCTGTCTCTATTTTACTCATTTCTTCGTTGAATGCTTCGCTAGTTTTGAGGTAATCGCTAGGCTTGGCCTGTTCTTCTGACTTGAGCGACACCTTCTCGTCGCCATCATTGTTCTCATTGCGATTTCTCTGCTGCAACACTTTCTTGACAAATTTGGTTGGATCAAAATCTCGTTTCTTCTCATTGATCTCGGTGTAAGCGAGCAAATGAGCCAATGTGCCAAATCGGTGAATAAACATTCCTGTAAGTGAACATTCTAGTCACTTAAAAAGAAAGAAAGAGATTTGACTAACCAATGCATTGAACAATTAGAATAGCACCAAAGAAGACGACCAGAGTAAGAGTGATTGGATCCATTCTAGTCCAGTTATATTCGGTAGTGACCACCACACGATCTTCATCTTCTAAAAAGGTAGTATTGGTACTTTTCACACCAACGGGAATATCAATGCCGAAGACATCTTTATGCACTTGTAGCATGAAAACGATGAGAATAAATATAACGTTAATGAAGCCAAATGCAAAGACACATTGGGTTCGTAGGTCTTCCAACTCAGTCTGAATTCGTTCCTTTTCCTTGCGATCTTCATCTAACGGGTAAAGATACTTGGCCACCATTTTAGTCCAAAACTCTTCTTCGAGATGATGGACCCACTTGAAGGAGAATGTGTTTAATCGTGCATTATTGGTCACCCACCGCGGCTTGGCAGGCTTCTTTTGAATCTTTTTGGTAGTCTGGCCTTCCTTGGCTTCTTCCTCGTTGTCATTTGCATCCTTGTCGTCTTCCCCTTTAGCACTTGTGTCATTGTCGGCAGTTTCTTTCTTCTCAATACTGTTTGACCTGAAAAAACAATTATAGTGCAAAAAAAGTTGTATTTACTCAATCATCAGACACACTAAACAAACCTTTTAAATTGAGTGTTGATGTTGCTCATCAGTTGCTTCATTTCCTTCACCTGTAAGTTGATCTCCTGAATTGTGCCAGTGTCGTCATTGGCACCGGAGCAGCACATACAAGTAAATAGACCGTGCTTGTTGCCATAGTTGGCCATGTTCAAAAAGTTAAAACTTTTCTTCTTGGCAGCGGCGGCGGCTGCAGCAGCTGCTGCAGCTTCTTCTTCTTCCTTCTGTTTGGCCAACTCTTTGGCGCTAAGCTTAGATTTGACCTCTCGAGTTCCCCACGCCACAATATGCATGTTGGTCACCGAATAAATGGTAAGCAACATGTACATACTTGGAATGAAGAGCATGTAGATGGGTAGGGACAAGACACAAGCAAACTCTTGCGGATGCAGTATACCAGCAACCACGAAACTCGCCATCATTGCAGAAAAGAAAAGCGAATTGGGAGAAAGGAAACCTTGCTGATACATGTCGATACCTTTCACAGCACAATTAGATTATTTAAAGAAGCTTTCAGTGGCTTGACTTACCTATTCCCACCAAGACAGCCAACATGAGCAGGGCATAGATCACCGAGAGTACCATAGCAAATGTAATCTTAATGTTGTTATCCTTAAACCGGTGGCAGACAAAAATAAATGCTAAGATTGGAATGAGATTACAGAAAAGCGAATCACGAGTGTTCAAGCTCATCACAGTGTTCAAAGCATTGACCACCATAAGAAAGATTGTGCCAGGAGAAATGATGGTACCCAGCATCAGAAAGCCTTGGTAAAAGATGTAGAGATATGAGATGTTCTCGTTAACTTTAACCGTCTGCTTGTAGTCGCCTAGCAAATCGAGAACATTGGCCATTGTAGAAGGAGTCCATCGACGACGTTGGGTGTAGAACTCAGCAAATCCTTCTGGGGCGTGAGTGAATGAGTCCGAAGCAGCACAATATTCGATACGCCAGCCTCGTTGCAAGAGTAGCGTGCACAACCACCGATCTTCACCTTGATCGTACTGGACATAATGGCGAGCTTCAGTCGGCTTGAGAGTGTACTTGTTCATCACTGACTTGTCCATCAGAGCTCGAGCACGAAAGAGTGAAAAACAACCAGGACTACACAGCACACAGCCAAACACGTGCTCGGTGGCCTTCTGTTGCCAGTGACCGATTGCATACTCGAACTTCTGGTACCACACTATCGGACCCGAACCAATCGGATGGATTCTACCACAAGCAGCGCCAAGTCTTGAATTTTTCTTCATTAAATCTACCACCATGTCTACTGCTTCAGGACGGAAGTTGATATCTCCGTCAAGAGCTAAAACAAACGTATTGTTCATAATTGTCTTTTTACGGTTCATGTCAAGGTCTTTGCGTGCTGCCAGACGATAACCCAAGAGATAGTACATATACATGCACTGACTCCATCGCTTCCGGTGTCGAATCAAGTTTTTGTCCTTGATATGCGCGATAAGTCGACTGTTCATAGGCATACGCCAAATGAGCTTGCCACCATAGGACGTTCCCATAATAATAGGATCTTCCATTTTGATGTTCTTCTCGAGTACCTGATTGGCTGCATCGTTGATAGTGTCAATTAGTTGCTCCACAAAGCGATTGATTGCTCGGTCATCTTCGTCATCAGTAGGGCCTTGCTCAAAAGCATCGTCGAAAAAAATGTTAACTAGTCAAGTTATAATAAAGTCAGTAAAATAAAGTGGATCTATTAGAATACTCACCCTCCATTTCGTAAATAACTTTCTTGACATCATCTCCAAAGTTCTCACGAGCAATACGTCGCACACCTTGCTCGTAGTCAAGTCGCATCACTGCTTTAAGCATCTGTACCATCTCATTGCGATCTTCATGCCACATTGTGGCGCAGATGTAGATGCGAATTGTCTCATCGTCTTCGGGATCGGGCTTAGCGTCAATCGAATCTTCTTCGATGCCTAATTTTTCGCACACTTTGAACCAATCTTGAGTCCAATCATCTTCAGGATCCAATTTTTGGCCTTCCTTTTGTTCCAAAATTTCATTGATTTGTTCAGTCATCTCCAAAAGTGGATTATAGCTCATGATTGGTCCATCTAGTTTGTCGACCGGCAACTTCTGATACGGGTTGTTGTTTATGTCTTTTTCCATTTTTTCATTTGTCCAATTGTTGTTCGGTTCTGTACTATCAGATCCTATCTCAGCATCTTTGACTTCCTCTTTATCCTCTTCTTCTGCAAAAAAAAACAATTGCATTATATAAAATATAATTTTTATAAAGTTTGAATACCTGGATTGAAAGTCAATTTGAGGCATCGTCTATTGAGCACAAGTGACTGGTCAATTATTGCCGCATTGAACATAGTATTTACAAAAAGCTGTTCAGTTGAGGCAAGTCCCTCACTTGTTTCCTTCCAAATATGCAGTGTATTAGATACTTGATTGATCAAACCCAGGAACCACACTACAGCCACAGCAATATTGATCCATGCATTGGAGAAGTCAAACATGTCAATGCTTCCAGTGTTCCAAAAAATGTACTCGAAGGCGGGGAAAACATTACTAAGTTTACACTTGTCCTGAAAAGAGATGCTACTGAAGGCCCATAGCAATGACACGGTGGTGGGCACTGTGATGCATAGTGGAATGGCGAAACTGATGCCTAGTAATGCAATTATCAATCTAAATGAACTATAAAGTCAACGAAACATTACCTTGAAAGCACACTTTGCAGGTAAACTTGGCAAAAGCGTAAGTAGTGTAGGTTATGCCAATGTGGATGAGGAGAAACCATAGGGGCCATAAAGGTGCTTCCAGGTAAAGTCGGTGATGTTCGCTATCGAGTACCATGTGTGCTTCGAAGTTGTTTTTGTCGCGAACCACCGAGATAGCTCGCGTGTCAAAGCCATCGGTAAAGTTAGTGAACATCATCTCGGTCACTTCCTTGCCGTTGATCACGTATTCGTTGAGCAGCATGAGCATGAAAATAAAAAGTACCTTCCATAATGACATGAACGAGTAGACAAAGTAACGAGTTTTGTTAAGGTCTTTGCGTGCTTCGTCAAGAAAACCCAACCACTTGTTCATTGCACCAGGCACCACATAGTTTTCCCACCATTCAAATGAAACTACCAAAAGACTAGTGATTAGAAAAGGCAATTGGGATGACAGATTAGGGAATACCTAGAATTAGGCAAATTGGAATGAGATAAAAGCCTTTGACTTCTTCATAGTAACCAATAGCTGTCCAGGCCAGAATGATGATCAACTGTAGAACAAAATTGATTCGAGAGAGAAGTTTGCTGCGCGCTATGCGATTGTGGTTGAAAGCACCACTTTCAGACTGTGAGATCATTAGAAGGCCAGTGAGGGAGATATCTTGACTACCGGTGGCATCGTTGACAAACAAGCGAACAAAGCTGGGCACCAGACACACACAGTTCATCATCATGGCACCCTTTTGCACGTCCAGGCGCGGTAACACCACAAATAGGAAAATAGAGAGACCAATACAATGAAGGCTCTCGGTCAAAAATACCTTGTGGCAATCAAGTAATGTTATATTAAACCATCTTAAAATAAGATGAATTAACTTACCGTGAGAATTGTAGTAAATTTTGCAACCTTGAATTTTTTAAAATAGCAAATACGAATACTCCGTATAAAAGAAAGTGTGTACGGTGTAATGGTAGCAAAGTAGAGACACCATGACCAAACTTGCCGCTCAGGGCCGTTGGCTGGGTAAATTGCAACGTACTCTTTGTCGTGATCTAGTGGTGGGTTGATGTAATAGTAAGTTTTGTTGCATATTGGTATCCTGTGATCCACCGAGGTCATTGAGGTCATCAGCAAAATGATGCTTTTTGAGAAAACTGAGAAGACTAGTACTACCACAAAAGTAAAGAAGTAGGAAAATATTTTGAACCATCGAATTGTAATTTCTACCCATTCGCTTTTTTGGGTCTCGTCCTCGTCCGGGGGAGGTATTGTGACGAAGCGATCCCAGTCAGGCAACTTCTCCTTAGCTTTCAAGTGCTCGGTTTCTTGACTCTCCTTAGTGGACAGTTGATTTGGCGAATCAGTAGAAGGCGTCGGAGCAGAGGGTGGCACTGGGTCGGGTGGTCTGAGATCAGCAGTGTTCTGTGGTTTAGGTGACTCGAAAGAAACTTGTCGACCATATGACTTAGGTTCTTGATGGAAGAGTTCATTGTTGAGACTAAGGCTGTCTTCGTCTTGCACAAAAGCCGGGTTGGTGTAGGCGGACTCTATCTGTCCAGCACTGATCGGACGAGGTGCAGTGATGCGCGGAAGTGCGTTGCGTAGACGTAGGGAAGTCCCCGGTTCGTGCGAGCTTTGATCGGTATTGCGCAACATGGACTGTGGTAGCAGCTCGAACTGCGGGCCATGCTGCTCAGCCCCGAAGTTCGCGAGCGAGGTCATCGACGAGTTGCCTGTGCTGCACTCGATAATCGGCTGCAATGTGGAGAATTCGGGCTCGTCGATCATTGAGTTGGTGGAGGAGAATGAGTCGAATGTACAAATGCTCATTACCGGGACAAGCCACTATGATTGAAAGCTATCGCACCACTAACGGTGTCCAACTGACTGCCTTCTCCAACAAGACTTGGTATCAAAGGGTCTGATTCATCTTGCCTCTTGGTGACAGTGGCATACTTGCGGATCTTCTATGACGAGCGGGTAGTATCAATTGGTTGTCATCTCGGTGACTAATCTGCGGGATTATGACAGCTACCACCATGGTCATGTATCACAGTATGACTGTGAAATGTTTGCCACTAGCGCACAGATTCTCGGCTTCTCTCTGCACTGGGGAAGAGCGTAGCAGTGGCAAAGTGATCACTGATAAGTGGACAGCAGTGTTCGCGCAGAAGTCCCCGTAGAGCACTCACATCCTCCTTTCAGGAACTACATCAAGTGAAAGATACAGCGGCACCCGTAATTTCCTGTCAGGTTATTAATAAGTCTTAATGCCAATCAATTTCCATGTCGGAATGTATCAACCCAATGTTACACGGCAGATTAGTGTCAACACAAATTCCCGTGTTGCCATGCCCAGTGTGGCGCAATTCGTCAATGGCGACCACTCATTGCAATCAATCACAAGTGTGTATCACATCAATTGGCGGCCACTCGAGTCACTCATTGCTGCTCTCACTTGCCACAGGTCAAGCACTTCTCAGATAGACAGTTGTCGTGTTGAGCCGCATCGTTTTGACACCTGCAAAGGGTTAATGTCTGCGTGTAGTGTTTATTGGTATCGTCTTTTTAACAAAGTATACATAAAAATAAAAAGAGAGACCGAGTCTATTCAATTGCACAAACAAAAGTCACGAGAAGTGATGGAGAAAATAAAATCGCAGTCGGCATCTCACTTTGATTGTTCGAGATATTCCCGGTTGAAAGCATTGACCTCTTGCACCACCCGCACGAGGGCTTCCAACTGTGCCATCGACTGGGCATTGAGTCGAGTGTGATCCAACTTGTGGCGAGAAAGCAATTCTAACGAGTGCATGGTCAACACTTCTACCAAGCGTTGCATGGTGGTCACGTGAACCGAGGAAAACTTTGCCAAATACGACTGGTGAAAGTAGCCCCCAGTCGACTGGCCATGCATATCACGCAACTGTGCGGACAGCTGACTAGCAATCTAAGTAGATAACAAATAGAATATTTGAGATAATTGATTAACAACAATGTATTGAACCAACCTTGATGGCAATGCCAATGTTCTTGCCAAATTCAAACGCCAATTCTTGTGCCTTGGTCCCAAAGTTAGCCAATCGAAGTGCTGATTTAAGGGAGTTAGCTAATAGATAGCCACTAGTCATGTAACTATATTGTAATAAACTCTCAAGTGGTGATTTCATTGGATTGGGGGATGTCAACTCGCTTAAAGATGTATTCTCATCATCTACCAATAAAATTTGATATTATTGTAAAAAATATATTAAAAATAAAAACAAATTATAAAAAACAATACCTTTAAACTGTTGAATAAAATCAGTTAAAAAGACTTTTAAGTCGCTATCTTGGATTAGAAGAGTTGGGTTAATCGAAACTTGATCTAGACAGATCGCTTCGCCTTCTGAAAGTTTGGTCATGCAGTTGGCAAAAACGCGAAACAAATCAATCCGATTGAAAGCACGTATTTCGGCCAGTGATTGGATCAGATTGAAATCGCCGAATAAAACCAAGAGGTTAATGGTCTTAGCGTTGAGTGAAGTGGGTGCCTTCTCGAACTTGGTGACCGTGTCGTGAAAGTAAAAAGCATAGGCGATAAGGTCATAACACAGAGATATTTTCTCAATGTCCTTCTCTACTACCGACAGCTCGGATACGGTTTCGGATTTGACCGTGAGTTCAGGGAAAAGATGCGAAGAGTAGAGAAACATTTTGGTAAACAGCACTGTGATCAAACCTGTGATCTGATAATTGTACGTTCGGAAGTAAACACTGCAAAATAGTACTTTTTAGATCAATGACAACAGCATAAGCATAACCTACCTGATCAGAGTCTCAAAGCTCGGAAGTTGTTGAAGCTTTCGAATATCAATCAGTTTGACAATAGTTGAGTGTTCCAGAAAGAACCTGGTTATAAGATTAAAGTTGTAGTTGGCCACCGAGCGAGCTTCATTCACAGTGGTGGACCAGTTGACTGAGTCGTCTGCCTTGGAGCGTCGAGTGACGTATGTAAGCAAAGCTTGAAAGACACTGGCGTTAAAGTCACCCTTCGTGACGTGTAATCTCCGTTCCAAACTGTTACACCAGTTTGATTTGCCATTGTTACAATTGTGAAAAAGCCACGTTGAGGACTTAGAGTTGAAAACTCGAGTTAATGAACGATTTGCAGGTAGATCTCGATTCCAACACCCCATACAAATTGAGGCATGCTGAATTAATGTTGGATGATCAGCTATAAAGGAGAATGTTCTTCTGGGCCAGGAGCGGGAAAGGAATACGCGACACCGATGAGGCCAAATCTGGAAAGCCATCGGAGTGAAGCGCAAACACCACAAACACAACCCAAACTTGCGTTGATCAAATCATCCTCTTTCAATTTTCCACGTGTACTCACTATTCGGAAACCATATCATCAGTGCACAGGTGAATAGTTAATAAATAAAACTTACATAGAGAAAGAATGAAGTCCAAAAGCTGAAGGTGATTGGCCAAATTGATCAATTGGTCTATTGGAGGCGATCAGAGCAGTTTGGAGACACAAGGACGCGTGCTCAGCACAACACATGCTCCCGTCAGCCGTTCACCTCGTGGACTAACGGTGTGAGGCACTCACTCTGTGGCCACTTCTACCACAACTCGAGTTCGAATCCTACATGGGTCAGCTTTTCTTTTTTTATTATTTTAAATTTTAACTTACTAACTTTAAACTGTATTTTTACAATTAAAACACAATATTATAATTTTGCACAATTATTTTTTTTTCTTCTAATATTTAAATTTTTGCATTGTTCTTGTTTTTAGAACCATATTAAAAAAGCGGAACTGTTGCATTTAATATTCAAATTACTTGGCATTTAACAGTTAATCTTTCTAAAAACATTTTTAAATCAAGTATATTAATATTTTTGCATTATAAAAAATTGTCATTAGAAGACATATTGAAAAGTTTATATGATCTTCATTTTTTGTTCTCGATAACATTGTTTGAAGTTTGAACTCTTTACTTAATAAATCTGAATACTTAATAAACATTTTCACGTTTTAAATATCTTTACCTGGGTTGTCAATTAAGATTATAAAAGTACATAATGTTCTTATAATACTGCAACTATCATCATTAATAGAAAGAGATTTGCATTTAATCATTGATAACGTAAGATATCCAGATTGGTGTCTGTGCGGGATTCACTGGAGAATAAAGTAAGCAGTAAGAAGTGGTATGGATTGAAATGCTCCAGTTGATAGGTATGATTTGATTGACCTCTGCACTCGTAAGTTGGCAAGTAAAGTGAGAACTATCTGCAACAAGGGTATTCGCCATGTTGCGTACAAGTCAACCCAAACTCAGGATTTAATGGACCGGATCATATTTAAGGTGTTCTCTATTCGAATCTCACACCAGTCTTTGCCGCTAATTGATTTCTAAAATAATCATGGCAAAACTTAGCCTAGTCGTTGCTTTGTGTGTACTGACAAGTGGCCTTGTGGCGGCCCGAGAGTATGCCCCCGTAGTACAGATTGAGCAAGGCAAGGTGAGAGGTCTGGTGGTTGAAGTTGAAAATGGCGAAAAAGTTAACTTTTACCAAGGAATTCGATATGGTAAGAATAGTTTTTACAACTACCCAATGAATAATGTTTTAAACTGCAGGCCGTGCAAAGAGATTTGAAAAGCCAGTTCCCGCAGAGTCTTGGAAAGGAGTGTACAATGCAACTCGTTTTCAGCACGCCTGTCCACAGCCAGGAAAGCAACTAGGAGGTGTAAGCCCTCCTGGTGCAGAGACTCGCACCATGAGTGAGGATTGTCTCTACGTGAACGTGTACCAACCAACCAAGAGCAACCGTACCGACCGAGCTGTAATGGTGTGGATCCATGGCGGCACTTTTATCACTGGCACCATCTTTGGTATGGCTTATGACTCGCGTTTTCTTGCCTCCAAGGGTGACCTTGTCGTTGTCACCTTGAATTACCGTTTGGGAGCGTTTGGCTTTCTTTACGCTGGCGAGAGTGATGCACCAGGAAACATGGGACTACACGACCAAATTCTTGCACTTCGCTGGGTGCACGACAATATTCACCACTTTGGCGGTGATCCCAACAAAGTGACCATCTTCGGTGAATCGGCTGGCTCAATGTCAGTGGGTGCACTAGTCCTGTCTCCACTCACCAAGGGTTTAATTCGACGAGCAATTCTGCAGTCAGGCGGACCCAATTCGTATCTAGGCTCAAATCCCCTGAGTAAGGGCATTGCCAACACACATAGCTTGGCCAAACGACTTGACTGCACACATGAAAACATCAGTCAAGAGGTGGCCTGTCTTCGCACCAAATCAGTGGGAACCATTCTTGAAGCATGCAAAGATGACTTGCAAAACGCCGAACTTATGGTTCCGGTCTACGGAGAAGAGTTGCTGCCGGTTCCACCAGTAGAAGCCCTAAAGACAGGCAAGTTCAATCAAGTTGATTTAATGTTTGGTGTGACCCGCAACGAAGGCTCTGGCTTTGTTGTACCAATCATACCCCAACTCGACCCGAATCTCAAGAATCCAAATATGACCATCGATCAAGTGAAAGGTGTCATCCAACTCTTCATGCTTATGTTCCACGAAGACAAGTACGCCAACAATGTGACAGAATACTACACTAAGAATATCAATCAAACAAATCAGGATGATTTGAGGTAAAAAAGAGTACACTTGAAAGTTGCTATGATTGCCTAATGCCAATGTGTCTTCCAAATAGGTTGGCAATCAGTGATGTTTTCGGTGACTTTCATTTGATCTGTCCCACGGTTCTCTACGGCGAGCAGTTTGGTAAGATAACTGGCCCGGGTCACCACTACTACTCGTACCGACTGATGAGTCCACTCAAGAGAGTGCCACTCTTTGGCTGCAGTGGATGGATGGGAGTGTGTCACGCGGAGGACATCGTGTACCTCTTCAGTCTGCCTAGTTTGCTGCGTGGTATCATCTTCAATGAAGATGAGTATCACTTGAGTCGTGGAATGATCGACTCGTGGACCAGTTTCGCTAACACAGGTCACCCAGGCAAGGTGAACGGCGCTGAGTGGACCGAAGCCGTCGATCACACTCACCCTTCAGTGAGCTACATGTCTCTTGAATTTAATCAGTACCGCATGGTGCCAGACGCTTTTAAGGAGAAGTGTGACGTCTTTTGGAAACCAATTATCTTTTCGTAGTCGCTAATTAACCAATTAACAAATAAAATTATATTATTAAAATACTTATTACTCAAGTTTTAATCTGAAGTATGTGAGTGACATATTGACACAAGATGGCAAGCTGTTCCTTAGAAAATCGGGCCGGAAACATTAGATCGAGCAGTGCTTCGTTATTGGGCATCTGGTTGAGCACCATCACAATCTCCTCCGGTGACATACCAAACTGCTCCTTGAGCACATTGCTCAACTGGGCAGCATTCTCCGAGTTTACCGTGTGGCCACTTTGCTTTTTGCTCAGGTACTCCTCTACGCCAACAGCTGTCTTGCGAAACTTGCGATAGTTGTCATCATCCTTCACGATTTCCTTCAACATCGCATCACAGTTCTTGTCCGACAGAAAACCATCCAACTCTCGAATGTTTTCCGAAATAATTTGTAGTGCTCGATAATCCGGAACGAGACTGATTTGTTTAAAGTTTTGAGAATGACTCATTATGAATCAAAGATGACACTAAGCAACACACACGTGAAATAAAGTTTTTTAAATAAACACTGCAAATCAAAACATGTGTTTATCTGACAGTTGAAATAGACAATTTGGGTTGAAATAGCTTACATGAATTATTATTAGAGTGACTAGTTTGTGCACCACTAGATGGCATAACTGTGCCAGGATAATAGAAACTCATCATAAAAGCTATCTTTGCTTCTTTCTTGTTCTTTTCCCCATTTTTTCATGTTTATGCAAACATTTACAATTACATGACAGTTACATTATACCAATGTATGTGTAGTGCACTTGTGTTTTTGTAAAAAAAGTCACATGAAATTGAATTTCAATTGGCTCGAACGATTTCGCGCTGTTGCCGAGGCTCATTACAAAGGTTTCATCAAGTGCGCATGGCATAGGGGTTCTTTACCCGCCAAGCTGAAGCAACACGGCTAGTGGAGAGTGGCCAAGAAGGGATTCAACGGTGGTACGTGTGTGGAATGTGATCGAGGCAAGCGGTGTGTCAACAAGCGTGGCATGAGTGGCGCCAATGTTGGTGAATGTTGTGTCTGGCGCCATCATCACCGAAAGTGACCATGTCATCACGCACTGGTGCGACACGACGGCACGCGTCACTTGACCTCAATCGCTTGCACTACCATGAACAATCCTTTCCCCTCACTCGCGCATCGGCTGATCCAATTAGCCACTTGGCAGTGAGCTCTTTCACAAAGCACGCCAGAGTCAATCAATCGAGAGACAAACAAGGAGCTAGAAGAAAACAAACCGAATTGTCATAGTCGATGGCCATATTTGCAACACATCAATGGTCAGTAATTAGATTGTTGATCTCATGGTTTGTCTGCCGATCAATGGCAAATTGCTCTTTCAATCGTGCTACACCATTAGCGGCGATCAGCACTTGCGATTCGACTCGCCAACATACCACCCAATATGCTTGGTTGTGGATATAATTTTCAATAGACTCACTGCATTAGATCATTAAGAAACGCGTGCAACGTTATCAGTTAGCGGCCATCTCACCAACACTCCTCACTAGGCAACACCACCGATTGGCGGTGCATCTCCATACCACAGGAATTGCTTGGTTTCCGAGTTGTGTATGCATGCAAGATTAGATTAGGATAGTCTCAATGGTGTCGATACCAGGAGCCAGACGGATTACGAGTGGGATTTATAACTTGTTAAATCACTTTAATTCTAGTGCCAACATAATGTGAATGTTTAGATGACCTAAAAATAGAGTTGATCTAATTGAGTAATGGACTGGTGGTTCTAAGTACAGCTCGAGCCGTGCATGTCAAGCGATCATAAGGGACAATCGAGGCCCGATCAAAGTGGGTCCTCACTGTCGCCCTTCACCTAATTTGGTGTTGACCACATCCAGACGGAATTGTGCGGCAACAAATTACATTTGTGTCACGAGCTAATGTCTTCACTTGGTGACCATCAACGCAGCGAGAGACACAAAAGCTCGCTCACCGTTCTTATCTGGGAACCTGTCGCTTTCAATCAAGTGGCCCAATTGAGGCAAGTGCGATAGCGGTACGAGCGAGCCAAACTCAATCAAGGTTGTGTTCATTAGACAAAGCCCCAGGGGGTGGCCATTGTGCCAGTGGTTTACCTTACCAGTGGTCAATTGATGAGGACATCACTGTGTAGCTATTGACAGCGGTGGAGGTCGCCAGGCGACACACACGCGCCACACGCCACTGCCGCGCACATCCCCAAGGCCATTTATGGTCAGCAAGAGACACGCCACCGATCACTATCGACACCAGACAGTGAAAGAGAGAGAGAGAGAGAGCTGGAGAAAAGTTTGCCATCCTAGTGTCTCTGTGTCACTGCTCATGACGGTAGTGGAAAGATAGAGAGAGAGAGAGAGAGAGAGAGAGCTAGCGCAGTATGTAGGATCGGGCTAATGTGAGTCGGTGGCCCGTGCCTGCATGCACTCCTGCTCGATCTACTCTCGGACGGATCGAAAGCAAAAGTTGTCTCCTTGTTTGTGTCGGTGGCAAATGATAGGGCTTGGCAACGACAAGCCCTCCCTGCGACCTCATCATTGCCTCACTCGCTCTCCCATTCCCATCTAAGTACACACACACCACTTGCACCCAAAACTGTCAAATATTTGTCCATCATAATTTTATTATATTCTTTTGTCGTATTTTGTATATAGAATATATATTATTTATATATATTTATATATATCGCGCTCCAGAGCCACTGAAACCTCACTGGAAGCTATGATTGCGAAAAAAACAGTGGCCCGGGACATGCACATAGAGATTATCTGTGAGATAGCGAGGAACAAGCAAAAAGATAAAATAAGTATTAAAAACAAGAGAAACGAGTATGGCTCGAGAAAGTGCAAGTAGTAACTTCGAATCACTGACACATTCTTCAGCCGGAACCTGCTCAGCATAGGAAAATAGTTTATCAATTGATATATATCATCATAATTAATAACACTGGTAATCGAAATAAAATGATTAGATGATGCACAAATTCATAGCCAAATTATACATAATTACAAAAAAAGAGTTGAAAAAACAAAATACACAAGGAGTAGAATAAAAAATAAAAACAAAAAATAAATACAGTCTAGAGTGATAGAAGAGAAAGAGATGAGGCGATGGTGGTGATGATGAGGGATGATGAGAGGCGATGGGTGAAGTGTGTAGGCGTGTGCGGTGTGAGGTGGCCAGTGGGACGCGCGGCTCAGCGCCCTTTGCCAATATCACTATCGACAACACCAATCAATCGCACTTTAGCAGAACAAGACCAGTTGGTGAGATGTGATGGCATTGTCTGGCCTGTCTGCCGCGTGTCGCACTGGATAATGAGAATCAACAAAGATGAGATGAGATGAGAGAGAGAGAGAGAGAGAGAGAGAGAGAGAGAAGAATATCAACACAACAGATGCAAGAAAAGAGATGACTGGAGTGGCGACCACGAGTCGTCTAGTGGCGCTCTTCACTTTTCTAGCTGGAACGAGTTCATTAGTTGCACTTCTTCGCTGCAGTTAGATGTGTTCAGCTTAGCCTTGTTTGTCTTATTGATGTACATCCGGTCCGAGCGGGTTTTGTGGCCTGGTGAACGATTGAGAGCTACAATTAGGATCGATGAACAGTCAAAGGAATCCCCCCACTTACGAATGATTAAGATCGGTATCAGTATAATAATGGAGAGAAGTATTAATACTCCAACCAGTATTGAGAAGGTCCAAATTAGACCGTCATCCTGTGTGTGAAAGGGTAATGCTTCGGCAAGTTTATTTTGTGGATAATGAGAGCTGTTTGGATCATCCCGCTGTTGGTCAATATCATTTGGGTCATGTTCGTCTTCGGGTGGCGGATGAACTCGAATCTTGGCTGAGGTGTTGTGAGGATGCGCCGAAGCTCTCTCGGTGGGGCTTGGTGACGCGGGGACAATCTCAAATTCTTTGTCCTCTTCAGGTTGTGGCTTGTCACTGGTGGTCACTGGTGCCGCCGTTGTTGTTGTCGTACTGGTTGTAGTGCTTGTCGTAGTGGTCGAGGCCTTGGTGGTGTGTTCAACCACTGCGTTATCTTTTGGATCAGCCTCAGGAATCTCCTTGAGATGGCCTGTTGCATTCAGCTCCTTGATTATTGTTGAGTTGTGATAACAACCGAACAATTCACGTAGATTATCCTACACAGACATCAAATCGGATTAGACTTTAAGTGGCTCGTCAAACACTGAGTGGTTTCGCTACCTGTGGCTTGAATGTAATTCCACCGTCGGTGGTCCAGACGAACTCGTAGATTTTGTTATCCTTGTCCATGCCAAACGCGCGATTTCCGAGGTTGAACATACCCTTGAAGAGACTATGTTCTCCTACTACCTTTTCCCAGGAGGTCATTTGGCCGAGGCGGCGTCGCAGAGTGCGCTGGCTTGTGTTTGGTTCGTTGTTGTCGTAGACGGTGAAGAAGATCTCGCCACGGTGCGGAACAAATAGACCGGACTGATAGTAGGGACTTCCTGTGAGTGGCAGACACAAACAGAGTGAATAATGGCGTCCGGCAAGAGCACGCGTGCCTCGTGTAACTCACCACTTATGCGAGGCCAGAATCCCTCGCTCATAGCGGAACTCTCTTCCAGCTGCATCGAGATGCCGAGTCGATTTAGCTTTTTGATCAACTCAGGATCTGCCTTCTCTGGCACCAACTGGGTTAGTCGGCGCATGCTGGGCTCCAGATCATAGACATAGAATCCATAGGAACTGCCTTTTCGTTGTCCGATGATCAAGTGGAGTCGCTCTACATCCGGCCATTGCTCGCCACCACAGAGAGCCGTCTTTTGGCAGAAGCCATTGAGGTTGATCACGGTGTCGATCCATGTGAACTTATCTGCAAATAACCAAACAAATGATGTTTAGATAGTGGCGCGTGCAAACAAGCCATCCTAGTGTGCTAAACATGGCCCACTTTTGGGCAAAAGTGCGGAATTGGGTACAGAACTGCTTCATCAACCCGACACCGTGTGATCAGACATAACACGCACGAGGAGAGAACAGCCCAGATGCAGCAAGCGGTAGTAGTGAAGAGTCACAACAGATGTTCGCTAGCGGGACAGATTGGACCGAATGAGCACACTTACTACCCACCGAGTGCCGCTTTAATTGGGCCCTAATTGAGCTGGTGCATCGTCGCAGATATCCCGGGTCGGTGACGGTCAACCGCCCAGGCAATTGAACATTAGCATGAGATGTCCATTAACTGGTCGGTGGCGGGACGAACGCCCCTCCAGTGCACCAGTACAACTCATGAATACACAATCAGTTCCAGCACGGGTACGCACGAGCAAGGTTCCCAGGCGAGTTAATTCTAAGCTCAATTAACGCTAATGATCCCACAATGGTAACTACCTCTACCAGGTCGCCGAGGGGGACAAAACGGACATCAAGATGACACTGGTGGCTGCCAACACCAACACCACTGTGACATAGTCGATGCACGAGGTCGAGTATAGCATTCACACTGCGGTGCCCTACTAACATCGATCGTTTACGATTGGACGCCGACAAAGGCAAGCACCGAACTCCGAAATAGCGTGAGTGCGCTCTGGCATTGTGATGAGATGACGATTTTGCGTTTTACTTTGTGTCTCTATCGACACTGACTCACTGAGCTGGTTACGTGCTTATCCGATTGAAAACATCCTTCAGGTATAGGTGGACTCTAGTAGTGGCTCGGATACCTGTGTTATGCTCGGGGACAGGCAAACAAGTTTATCTACACTCTACCAAGCTCAAATTTGCGGTCGACTGTTCAAAAAACAAAACACATTACAACGACATTTCATAAGATTGGTGAAAAATGCCTTAGTGCATTGATCGACTTGATTAATCTGTTGATTGTTCGATTCAGACGACCGGAATAGTTTTTCTGTGAATTGCTGCAAGTGACGATTGTCTCGAGCGGGGACAATGCGTAGCTCACTGGTGGTCGTGTGAAAGCGTTCTCGGGGTTCGAGCACATTTGGCATCAGTGGGGACATCACGAGTCCTGTCTGTCAATCAAGTTCACCGACTTGGGCTGACAAATGGGCACTGTGTCACCCGCACGCGTTGCACGACTCGAAAACGGGTCAGAAAGTAGCCCAAACCTATCCGTTCACCCCAAGATGAGGTTTGGTGCTAATTGGCTGATCTGGGTTATTGACGCAATCGATCAAACCTTTGAGCGGTGAGAGACCTTTGAATAAATCAAATTAAGAGGTAGCTTGATCGTGTTTAGCGCTGCCAATCAGCGGCTGTGAGTAGCCCAACACTTGTGCCACAATGTTGTCTGATTGCAATTCAAGTTGCCTTCAAAGCAAGTCCAATGACCAATTACTATGATTAAAACCAATTGCAATTTTCTTTTTCTATATGATTGTTGAGAAGTATTGTGTTCTGCCCAAAGTAGACAAGATGTCATTCGTCATCGTCAACTATTAGTAAACTTTCTGGCAGTTTCGAAGTTTTCTAAAAGCTACTTTTTTATACTAAATTTGAAAGTTTGTTGTTATAACACCAATCAGTAGGTGGAATGATTCTAAGTAAATGTACAAAAATTAGCTTCACAAACTAGATAGAAAGCTTGGCGAGAAAAAACTGAACAAGTGTTGGGCTACTCTAACTGAAACTATAACTGAAATCTCGAGGGCACACATCGATCGGTCGTCGAAGCGAGCGGTGACGCTGCCAAGTCAGTGATGAAAGGCGATGATTTATGAAATGAAAGGTTTGAGCTTGCCGAAGCCGGAGATGACATGCTAGATCGAGTGCGATTTGGCTCCGTTTTTCCCTATCGTCGCGCACCTTTTTTAGATTAGCACATTCATGTATAGCGCACAAACGCGAGCACACGGATCGACTAAAACAACATAGTCTGCCGACGCGGATGACGTTGTCCGAAATTAGCTTACTCAGGCAGCAACGCGAGAGTTGGGGAGGTGAGGAAGAGGCCTCGACCTCGGCGCCAAGTGCTAATGAACAACATGGCATGCAGCATAGGCAGCGACACTGTCGAAGACTCGACGCGCCGTGCCAGCGGTTGGTCCTCGTGTGTGGCCCGCGCCGAAGCCCACCGGTCTAGCAAAGCAAGCAAATTGACCCCTGACCCCATGAAGCAAGGTTCTGGGTCAGGAGGCAACCAATATCACCGTATATGCCTAATCGAATTACCGGTGAAGCGATGCCACTGTGTCTATCCGATCAACACGACAGCTCCTTTGATTTAACCATTCATTGAGCTTTCATATACATAACGGGACCGGTCCCGGTATACACGCGCGCAATAAAGCTCGGTCGCTTTGGGACATTTTGAATATTCAATTAGACAGACCACTGACAAATTGATCCGTGCTCATCAATGTGCTTGTCGGCTTGGAATTTAGATCAAAAAATTAATCAAAAGACGTGTGGAATATGAAAGCCAACTGGCGATTGGTTAAGCAGTCAAAATAAATCAAACGTAGCATCACGATAGCTACCTGTTGCGAAAGTCAATCAACTCAGGATGATTTAGTTTTTTAGTTGCACTTAATTTTCTCGGAGTTGTATAAGGAGAGACATGTTACCTCTAGCACCTAAATTTGGACCAGTGCATTGAGCTCTCAGTGGCTGTCTAGATAACGGTAGTGCCACTCTGGCCCACGCTAAGAGGTGAGCATGACAGACAAGCATTGAGCCAGTGGATATACTGCTTTGTTACCGTTTTAGGATGACCCAAGCAGTGTAAGAAGGCTCGCGCTTAAATGGTGTTTGTGTGATTGACAGCAACATTGTGTGAATTTTAATCACCACAACTAATGAAGTGCGGGTCAGTGATGGCCCCTGCATGGGCGGCATAGTGACGGTCAGTTTCGCTTTCGGCTCAGTGCCAAGCGAGCTCCATAAGCACCGGGTGATCAGCGCCCACCAGTAGCATCCCTTGCCAGCGCATTCGCTACCAATTCGACTGTCACATTGAACTTGATGTTTGCATCTTACTTTTCATAGCATCAAATGACAACTCTCGCAACGATTGTTTTATTGTTAGAGCAAACTTAATTTATGAGTTTGTGTGATAGTCCATCAGCCCACTCTTGTGGATCATTCGGTAGAGCAGTGGGAGACGCATGCGTAGGTGGGCGTCACACCAGTGACAGATGCGCTTGAGTCGGTCCGAGATACACTAGCCAACTTGGCGAGTCAAATGAAAAATCATAAAAAATTCAAATGAACTGTAAATCACAATGCGAGTGGTGCTGCGAATGCAGTTGTTCTGCAGGTCGGTCGGTCGGGTAGGTGGGAACTGGCCAGTCGAACCCTGCACAATGGTGTTTCGTGACACAAACGCCCACCCTGTGCTGATGTCGATAAGAAGTGGTTCTCTCGAACGCACTGCTCACACGTATATAATGAATATTTAACAATGGTTAGCTGGCTATAGCTAAGGTCAGTCCAGAAGAGGGGATGATAAATCGACCTCAAAGGGATAAAGTTAGCGCCGACCACGATGGCCAGTGCCGATAGAGAGTCAACCAGCTTGCCAGTGGTTCAGCTCGCGAGAATCCTTCCGCTTCCAACGAACGCAGATGGTTGTGCTCGTTGCCACTGGGCGCATACGCTAGTGGGATCTTCCAATGCCGCCAGAGAGCAAAGGAAATATTCCACTGAACAAAGCTTTTGCTGATGCCTGATGCGGCCAAATTGAGCAGAACGTGTGCACGCGTCTGGGCAAGAAAATGTTTTGTTCGAGAAAAGGCCGGTTATGGCGTGAAGACATAGTCGATTAGCGCAAGTAGTGCCCATGGAGATGGTTGACTACCCTTCCGGAGATACGTCCGGGAATCTACTAGTCGCGCGTATCGGTTACTGGTTTGAAAGTTTATTTAAACTTGTCAACCATAGAAACAAGTGCAACTTACTTTCGCCGTTTAGCAATTGTTTAAGACTGAAAGGCTCGCTCACAGTCTTGGTTTGTAAATCGAAGCGATAATTTTGCCGTGAAGTGATCGAAATGTACGGGTCGGGTCCGATGTTGTAGATGTGGTTGGCGTACGCGGTCGAATTGCAGAAAGCATAGCGCTGCGAAAAAGGCGCTGCATGCCGGACGGGTAAGATGGTTGCCGCAAACAGGACAACTACAACCAAGCTGCTTGACTTCATCGTTGTCCTTTGAAGATTTGATTCCTGTCAACACAAAAAAAGCTAGATGAAACCAGTGAAAGTGCCAAGTAGAACGGCAGGTTACATGACTGAAGCCTAAGAGATGAGTTTGCAATGAAGAGCACCAAGATAGAGTGAGTAATGAATATCTATTCGACATTCATCATCGTCACATAGCTAGCGCGCGTTGAATGTAAGAGAGCAGGGAGGTTGTCGTGTCAGTCATGGCAAACGAACAGATCCAATTAGTCTAGAGCGACCAGACCAGGCCAAGCTCACATCGCCGCATCTAAGTTTGCGGGTCATTCGAGAATCGAGTTGAAGATGAAACAATATATTTTTAGCAGTTCACCACCATGCGGCATGTGGCAGCGCTGGTGACCTTAGTGAGAATCAGTGCATCGCACCTAGAACTGGCACTTGGCTCGATCGGCACTGACGGTCTAGACACAGCTGGCAAGTGATGCGCCAGGAATCACCAGAACGACAACACCACTTGGCAAGGATTCCCGTCGCGGTCTCGGTCTGTCTCTCGCCCTCCTCTGTGTGTGATATCGATTTGGCGAGTAGAACGGCGGGCACGAGCCAACCAGAGAAGAGCGCTGTTGGCGGTGATTGACAACTGTCCGGACAGATGGCGGCGATTCCCAGCCATGGTCGACAGCGGCAATGACCAAGTGAAACCCAAAGTGAGATCCACAGCCGACACTACTCTACCATTTTTGTTGTATGCGCGGTGTCGTTGGCCTCCGACCTCTGACCTGTGGCCAGTTGGATGCGGTAACCTGTGGGTCAAAAAGTGAAAGTGTGGTGCCAGTATGATGGTCGCTTGCGCGTGAGTCGCAATCAATAAACAAACAAAAATCCCGAGCGTGATGGAAGCTTAGCGACCGATGGGAGGGTCATCGGCAAGTGACACTTGTGCAGTGCTAGAAGCTCGAGCGACCTTTCACCTTGGTCGTTCACTCGCCAACCTCTGTGGTCGTCACGGCGTAACTCGGCAGTGCTATGTAAACAAACAATGCGATGCAGTGCTCGAGAGAAAGAAGGGGAGGGAATGGTGCAAGCGAGAGATATCGATCTCCGGTAGGGACTGGTGCTGGCCGACACAATTTGTCAGTGGCGCGCGCACGCCTGCCTGTAAGAACGAGGCTCGACATCAATCAATCTCGGTCTCCACTCACGAGAAGAGGGTATTGTTCAACTCTAGGACTCGATCATGCGTTCGATTTACACCGGAGACGAGCGAGCTATGGGGCGATGCCTCCAACTCGATAGTCACCCGGGAGAGCACTTGTTGCTCGAGATCTAGCAGAGTCTCACTTTGGGGCCATTTTCTCATCAAATCAAACATCGAGAAAACTCATCCCAGAGAGCACTACAAATCATAGCAATGCAAAGCCGATCAGCCAAGACATCAATTTGTCACCAAGCTTGGATTGTCACAGCTAAGCAAGAAAAATCCAAGAGATTACTATTTGCCGAAATGGCTGTGTTGGCGTCATTCATGGGGAGCACTCTGTAATGGCAATATATCACTCGATTCATAGGGTAACGGGAGGGGAAAATAAATGGGCCGGACGGGCAAACTGTCAGAGACAGGTGAGTTCGGCGCATCAGTTAGGGTGCAACGATCTCTGTGGATGCCCTGGTGAAGATTCAACTTCCTGTCAGGTTCTTGGCTTAATTTGATCGAAATTAATTGGAATCAATGCAAATGGCCTGCAGAGGTGGCCAGTCGCGGACAGTGATACTTTTGGAGGTGACATTAAGAACGCGCGCGCGAGGAGTTTGGCGCGCTACCCTTGCCACCAAGCGTGACCGATGTATCATCACAGAGTTCTTATCGCAGCTGGTTGTCAGTGGTCCACCGGTGGCCATCAGACATGCAACAGCGATCTCTACTGCTCCCAACATCGTCACCGTGGCCACACAGGCGCACATGTTCGCGTACCTCTACGCCCAGTGACCACCGAAAGCGAGACTCACTGTCGTGGTTAGTGGATCGAGCAATAGTGATGCCAGTCTATAAGTGAGTGGGCGAGTTGGAACACGCACGCGCGTTCTGACCATGGGTCTAATCGATCGCGATTGTCTATTGTCGTTAATGATCAATGGTCACGCGAGACAGAGTCCATTCTTAACATGAGGGTGTGGATTAGGCCCCAAGGATTAGCTTGGCGAGGTTCGATAAAGTCATCGGCTCGCGCAACGCGGTGTTGACAGCTAGCGGTGGCCACGAGTCACTGTCGTGACTTACCGAACAGCTGGCTTACTCTCGGCTATCTCATCTAGCCTAACTCGACTGCTGTCCGCCAGTCTCCACTGACTCCAGTGCTGCGCCACCATGCCTCTAACTACTGAATTGCTAAAGTTCATGAGATAATTTGGGATCCAAACTTAAACTTTTCTTAATTTTGCCCAGTTTTCCATTTGGGAAGTTGTCAGAAACTAGAAGAATTAACCAAAGATACGCTTAAACTAGGGAAGGGCCTCCAGTCCAAAGCTTTCTACTGTCACCATGACTTGTGTGAAGAGAATGATATAGTGTGACAAGTTTTATTTTGGTGTATATATATACACTAAGCGCTATCAAAAATAAAGCTATTTATACTGGAGTGAAGGGTTGGCACATTAGCGCATCAATATGCATGTTTATGTGCTTTATGTAAGGATAAAATAGATGTCACTCAGTAGCAACAAGCTTTCCACGCAACTTTACAGGAAGCAACTGAAAGAAAAACAGCATTACTTTATGAGTAAGAAAGTTATCTGGCCATCTGGAGCAGTGACCGCCGTCCGGCTCGTGTCGTTCGGGTGTCAGTGTCGGCGAGATGGCACCATGGAGCGTAATGTGCCCGGCTTGTCCCAATACTGCTCGATGTTGGTGGTGATTAATGACGATAACGGTGAGAGGAAACAATGTAGCACCGCGGACGAGTGAGCAATAAGTTCGAGGCAGTCACCGACGAGCACCAACGCCCTTGCCGTGCTAAGCTACCGACAGTCGAGACCCCAAAGTACGATTGATCAATTCGCTCGCGCCCATGAAACCGAGAAAAAGGGGTTATGCCGACCAGTTTTTATTAGATTGCTGTGAGTTATAACCGCGTGGGAAGCCTGGGTGCGAAGCATCTCTGGCACACCCTGGGCCACTCGCAGCTAGCTAGTGGGCGTGAGACAATAGAAACGGACAATTAGTAACTAAATTGGACTATTGAGAATGATCCAGGTAGAGGAGAGCAGACACACACACACACGTAATCGTACCCGCACCAAGCTAGTGGTAAAGAGAAATGGTTCAGTCCGACAGCTGTCCCGCTGACAGAATATTCGCCAAGCGGATGTCAAACCTGACAGCGTGGTCCAGACGCACGTCCAGCACGATTAATCATAGAGAGGGATTATGCTCCGATAGCGACTGATCCAATCGAGTCCAAGCGATCAGCCTCAAAAGTCAAGGGTCAAACTGCGGCGCCGAGTAGTGTGGCTTGGCCATAAATTACCCTACACGAACAGTACCTGTTGGCCACTTGGCAAGATGCACGAAGATTGATAGAGTGGCCGAGGTTAAAGGCAACCGGGTAGAGGAACAGTCAGTTCCCGGCTAGCTAATTGATTTGGTTCTATTACTCGTCTGCCCGGCAACTCACGACTGACAAAGATCGATCGAGCTGGGTGTGTGAGACACGCGCCATCCAAGGGCGACACTTGTCGTCGGACAAGATCGCCAGTGACCAACTAGCCTTGCACCGGCGGGCGACATTGCCCAGGCTGTCTGGTATCATCGCGGACCGTGCGATCAAGAGAGAAGCTTCAATAAATCAATCGATTGGCTGCGGTGAGCCAAGTCGAGCAAATACTAATAAAGCGACGACGAGAGGAGAGTGAATATGAAGGCCTCGCGCCATCACTCGTGCTAACTTGCTGCTTTTACGAGCACACAAGACAAATTGCAATTTAATCCGCACGGTGAGATCGCACATCACCAGTCATGAAGAGGCCCTCGCCGTCGCGTTGTCCGTACTGTCAATTCCAATATGGAAGCGCCCGGTGAGCGCCATAACTTGGTCGCCACGGGTGCAAGAGAGTCCGAGAGCGACCCTCTCGGCTTGGCGTGCGATGTAACAGTGAATCGAGTCGAGTCATTAGCCATGCCAATGGGGCACTGGCACGACAGTTCCATCACTATCAGGTATCGCCATCAGTGGCGTACTTTCACTCTCATCGTGATGGCCACCATGACTACAGTGTTCTAATCTAGCACACTTTATGCGATCAACGACAAAGCTGTTTTTAGAAGCTCGGGTTTCGCCACCAAAATCGACTTTGGCGACAGTGTTTGTTCTCTAAACTCTAAAATAAAGTGACAGGTTGCTAATTCAATACGTATTTCACTGTCAGTCAGATCGACGAGTATCGTCTTCAAAGTTACACCATGTAACTAAGCAAATAATAATAAAGTTAATTTGACATCTTTTGAGCTTAGTTGCTTAGTCCATTCGCAAAATCATGCAATTGCACCCGAGACTCAGCTAATCCGACGGAGTTGGCGCCAGGTGTCTATCAAAGTGGGTCGCGACTGGTGAAGTACGCTCCACCGCACCGAGGCTATCCTTACATTGGCTACACACTTGGGCCATAAGGCAAACAGAAGTGCAGCAAACGTAGCAAGTTTGGGTGATTGGACTATTGGCCTCTATCATTAGACGATGCAGAAGCGAGACAACACTGGTGCAAGCCAAACAGTGTTAATGGCCAAAACGCAGCGAAAGTGACTCAAACCACTCGACTTTCCTGGACTGTCGCACTTGTAAGTGTAGAGTCGGTGAGCTGTGAAAGTCGACGACAGTGTCATCGATGTTCATCATGGTAACGAAGTGGTCGGTGCGACACGAACAACTTGCCGTCGATGCTCAATCGACTCGACCCGCGAGCTCGCTAATATCTTGTTATTTACGGGCGATAGCGAGGGTGTCCGTGAGCCAGTCATCGACAGGCCAATCAATAATGCCAGGCAGCAAGCCACGCTTGTGAGCGTAATAGCGGCTTTGGTGAGGCCATTAGAGAGAGAGAGAGAGAGAGAGAGCGAGAGAGAAAGAGAATAGATTGTGAAATTGAAAAATCAGTGCGCTTGCTCGCCATACAGAGATCGAGCATACTCAGCCACCGGAGGGTGTGATCACGTGCCTCATCGCCAAGATACCGAGCCAGCGATCAAACAGCGCGACGGGTTGGCCTAATGATCCTGACCCAAGCCAGCCGCTAGATGGCCTAATCCGCACGGATCCCAAGGCCATGCAATTGCCATTCGGCACATCTGGAATGTGTCTCTCCCCGCCTCACTTGCCTCTCTCCCATCCTCTTCATTGAAATAATCTTAGAATCTTTACTTCTTAGAATTGGTTATAAAGACAAATACTTTGAACAAACTGGAGAGCAAGCCGTCCAAGGTCAAAAAGAGTGCCAGGGGAGTGTAAGTTACATTGTGTAACAGCACAGATTGGTGGGTCGCGCAAGGGAACAAGATAGCGCAGCATCGAGAGTCGATCGGGGTGCGCACGGTATGCATGATCCTAGGTGACACGAGACTGCCTGGAACAAATGGGTTCCAATCACGACATGCCACACGAGCACACCCATCAGTGGCGCAGTGGCGGAGGCCAGTGACACATGCAAATCAGACAAACCAATTTGACTAGTCGGGCGCATCTCCCCCAACGGCACTGTCTGCCAAACAGCCAGTTCCATTGAATTGCTTGAGTAGAGTCTATTGAGTTGAGTGGGAGAGTTGCAAGTGAGTGGGATAAAAGGAGAGAGTGAGCTCTAGGTATAAAAAGTGAAACTGCAAACAAAGAAGTGAAGCACGCACACCAACACACAGGACGGCACACGTTTCAACTCACCTCAATGCCACCAATCACAAGCTCGTTTGTGTAACACAGACTCGATTGGCCAGTCAATGAAAGTGATTAGGAACAATGGACAGCCGAGACAGTGGCGGGTAGTGTACAGGGAGATGCTGAGAAGGGTAGACAAGGTGTGTACTTAGTTGTCTGTCGGCTGATCCGGATGCCGATTGATCGATAGTGCCGTGATCGACAGACAACTATGAATGTTGATGCTGCATCCCACGTGATAAGCGTGATAGCCAACGAGTGGATTGCAGTAGCTTGCGGTAATGTGGTGTGAAAGGGGTCGCGGGTGTGAAGCACAGCTTCCTTGTAATACTCAACTCATGGACCACGCAAAGCTCCTGGGTTGAGTAAGAGAGCGCACCAAAGAACAAACTATTAAAATAACTTGGTGAAATTTACCTTAATTTGACAAAAGATTTGACTACAGAATATATCAATCTAAAGAATAAGCTATCGATCGCATTCCATAAAACTCTTCAACCGTCACAAGCGCTTTGCTATCGTGATTTTTGAATTTGGCAGATTTTTTTAGTGAGAAAGATAAAGTTAATTATAGTTCCAGTTGAGTTGGCGCCCTAGTAGTAGGGTCGCTCAGTACCACAAATGTCACTAGCAACAGCACTGGTACTATTGTGACGAGGAAGCCAAGAAGTGAAACTAGTCTCAGTGTACTTGGAAAGCAAGTCGTATTGCACACTCTCAGACCAAATTGGGAGGTTGCGATCCACTCGAATATTCATCGAGTCGGCGCAAGCGGACGAGCAAGGTGAGTCATCGGCGCGTGCGAGGTGCGAATGTAACTGAGATTGTGGGACAGCTTGTTGGCATTCGCGGCCCGAGGGGCACCAGGTGCGATTATCCAATTATCACCTGGCAACTGGGCACCAAATGGCAGCACGCGGTGCCGTTGACCCGAACGAACTCACTCTCACTATCCGGCGGCTGGGTGGCACGAAGTGAACAGCGTAATGATGTCGGCAGGTAATGAACGGCGCCGATCATGATAATGCGGTGGCCATCATGACGGCCCAGGGCCTCCGAATACATAGACAACCGTCCAACCAAGAGAGGGACACTATGGCAACCAGTCTCAATGATAATTATGATGATGATCGTTGGTGGCTTATGGATTTAATCTCGACTCTGCAGTGTCAAGATGTGCATGACATTCAATTCGATACAGATTGAAGGTGTCTGTTTGCACAACATTGAATTGAGGCAAAATTCAACTATCAGATTTAATTAACATCCCCTCACAACGCACCTATTTGAGCAAAGCTAAAATTCAGAGTCAAGTTTTGATCAGACGCTCGAGGTGATGTTCTTCAAGTAAAATAAGTGCTGACTCCAGGCAACCAAACATTGCGATTCAGATCGCCACAAGCCACGGGCAACGACGGTAGTCATCGAGGAGAGGATTGCGGCTCGATTGCGCGTCACACCCGGCAACGTCAGTAACTCCTTTGAGTCCCAGGCTACCGGTGACGAGCAAACAAACCCGGCAGTGAGCAAGCGAGAAGGCAAGAATATCGTAAATCACTTGTCACTTGATACACACTGCGACATTGAGCAAACAAATCGGGTAACAAGAGCGGATTAGAGCGTGCCGGTTTCCAGCAGAAAGTGAGCTCGAGCCAGGCCCACCAACCAGACCAAGCTGTAGAGGTGAGATGACGAGACGTCACCGATGACAGCCAGTCATGATTCGAATATTAGCCGGATCCAACCCAACTCTACAGAGAAACTTCACTAATGCCATTACCAAATACTTTCACATTCCATCATCGAGGTCAATTTCAATTTCCAAAACTCTAATAAGCTTACAAATATATGATAATGTAATTATAATAATACAAAATTCATATAACAAAAGGGCGTGCAAAGCTCTGAACTTTTGTATATTGATTGAATGACCTTCATCAAAAGTGCATTTAATGGCCACAAGACTAAGCTCTAAAACAAACAAAAGAAACTATGATTGGTTAAGCGCGACAGAATGAAGATTCGTTGGTAGCAAGAATTTGGTATGTACATTGCGTGCCAGTCTGGTGCGGTGGTACGGCCTTGCAAGCCATTTACGACCTCTTTGGTTAACTATCTCGATGGCTACTGTGCAAGTTGAATAGCATGACAACGAGTTAACGATGATTGGGTGAAAGTGACAGCATGCCACCAGTGACGCGCGATTACCTCAATGCCCCTGTATCAAGGAAGAATATGAAAAACACATTTCTCTCCCCAAAGAAAGAGCAATGTTGAGACTAGCTGCCAGGGGTGAGTGCACACCACGTGCCTCTCCTTCCATAACATTGACGCTGCATGTGCATTACGTAACCGTGGTGTTCTCGGGGGAAGCGTGAAAGAGCTTAGGGAAAAGAAACGAGGACAAAATTTATTGCCTTCGCGAGCGGTTAATTCTGTGGCCCAACACAGACCAAGGTAAGTGCAAGATGATGATACAAGAATTATGCAGTAAGGCTAGGCCAATGAGCTGGGCAAAGGTAGCGCCTCGAGCCAGATTGGCAAACGGGAGCCGCAACCATTAGAGCCCGCCGCGCACAGCTAACACTTGACCTCGACGTGACCCGGTGGTAGTGGACCATTTTCAATTAGAGACGTTGGACAGAGACGACCAGAGCTGGCCAGTGACCACATTCCTTTCACGGTGTCCTCTTTGCGCGCCGACAGACTGTCGATTCTACCTGTCGCGTTGTGGCTTCGCTTGACCACTGTTACGAAACAACAATGTGAAAAGGAAAGTTCCCACAAGCTGCACCCAGATAAGATAGCTGTGCGCGAAGTACACACAGAGATTCCGAACGGAAAGATGGACGGCACGATATGAAAAGGGCCCTGGTATCGATCGCTCAGGTGGCCTCGCGCACGCGGTACCGTCACGGTAGAGAAGACATGCCGACGTGTAGATTGTCTTGAACAATCTCAGGGCCTCCCGGGATGATCAGTAAACAGAGGAGGACTAATAGAATGATCATGGGAGTGAGATCCAGTCAACGAAAGCGCGCCTAAGACAAGAATTTGTCTGATTGATGGGCCTGACTACTGACTGGTGCCACTGTTGGTCAGCCAGCTAGGTCCGCTTCTGGTCAACATGACTGACGCGACGAGGCAGGGGGCTAGCAAAACAGACATGCGGTGGCTTCGATGACTGAAAGGTCAAGGTGGGAACAAGAACAGTGGGACGAGCGCCAAGCCAAGTGTGAATGGCAACAACAGTGGACAGCCGGTCGTTCCACTGGACACGAGCCAGGTGAGCAAGCTAGCACACGCCAGCCAACCAGCAAGTCAAAGGAAAGTCAGTCACATTGTGAAAACAGCCGTGCTCGGCCAAGGAACCCTCGAGCAATTGCTAATAAACTCTTTCACTCCAGGCAAGGACAGACGTGCGGACTGTGATCAAAGGTAGTTCAAGTTGGCGCGCCGACCAGCTCCAATTCGACTGCCAGACTGGACAGCTAGCTCCTAAATCAAGTTCTTTTCTTCGTTGACTTTCTATTATGACAAATTGAAATCTCCTAAAATCCACGCTTTAGGCGGTGGCTTCGTGCGGAAGCATTCGTAAATCGTAGGTTTAAGTCCTAATGCACAGTGATACCTAGTATGTTCTTTCCCAAGAAACATAAAGTTTTAAATCGAGGATTCGAATTGAGTTCCCGTGCTCGCACGCGTGCTACCATCAAGCAAGCAGTTGATCTGGCTTGCGCACAAAGGGGCAAGGTGTGGCGTCGTGCCACACTAACCTATGATTACCAGTAACACACACCACGGGCGCATGCTGGACAGCCGGACACAATTGATAGATCACTACTGCCATTGCTGCTCTTGGCTCCAATTCAATCATAACACTCACACAACGATACGATTCGGTGCATCCATTTTAATGAATTATGTGTAACCAAGTGCAAGCGAGCAAGTGGTGATTCAGAATCAGTCTACTTTACAGTGCCACCGAGAGCAGTCGGAAGAGAAGACGTTGTTTAGTTCGCCTCGGGTGGTATTTTTAGTAACCAAAGTGTTGCCCCTACTTTGTCCGGTAATCGGGATTGTACACAACTGAATCTCGTTAACCTGATGCTATAAATGTCTCATGCCCATCACTTTTGTTTCTACAGCTTGCGGAGTATCATATTTCATCTTTTGAGACTTCTGTATATTTTAACTAATCTTGACTTTCAAATAAGTTTAAGTGAAAAATTCTATCGTTTACTCTTTAGCATTTAATCACATTCTTTCAAATTTAATAAATGGTGCAAATAACATCGTTTGAGCAGCAAAAGAAGGAACTTTCAAAAATTAGATTTATGTTGTGTGATCATTAAGGTGGAAAGTGACAGTGATTTGAAGAAGGAAAGTAGTTGCCGTCTGACAGGTTGGTGAGGACAACCAGGAACAGGACACGTACCTGTACGGGAGAAAGGGGATGTTTTTGGTGGTTCGAGCTGAATGCTGTCAAACGCCGACCAGTGCAGGTAAGACGGAAAATCTAACACAGGTACACATAAGCAGACATACACACACGAGGAGAGGTACAACGTGAAAGGAATGAAAAGGTGTGGAAAGAAGACTAGAGTGAAGAGGTCAGAGATGAAACGAGAGGTTCGATTTACACCGATGGGGTGACAGAAGACGAGAGTGAGAGATCGGTCACCGGTGAGTTGAATTGACGAGCATAGTGGGGATAGGGCGACCGGTGTGCGAGCGGGCGACTAGAGTAGTCGGAGGGGTGGATAATGAGAACTGCTGGAACACGACCAGAACTGTGCAAATACTGAATGGCACCGAACAGTTGCGCGCGCTCCAAGTTGAATTGCAAGGACGGGCACGGCAGGTAGCGTTCGTGTGGTGTGCACTGCTCTCTCAACTAAACGCAACTGACGCTCCACTCGTCGGCGACACCACACGCAGTGCGAGAGTGCGGCTGTCTTACCCAACCACTGCGTGCGCATGCGCATCTACAGACCAGGCAAGGCAATGTAATGGAGTTTTTTCTATGCGAGTCACATCATTACACCCGCTACAGTCAATTCTCACCCATTTAGATTTTGAACAAAATTGGATTTGGAAAATGTTTAATCTCTTTCACTTTCTATATTTTCTTTCTCTTGTCACCAAAGTTAGTTGATTTTGCATGTCTTTTTTCACTTCTCGCTTATCAGTAAGAAAGACAGCGTTAAAGCTTAGCTATGGCAAAATAGTTCCTTGGAGCAAGGTTGGTTAACCAAGTCCTCGGCTTGGGCAAGGATAGCCTCGATCCGACAATTGATACCTCGGCATATATTATTATCCACTATAAATGTGATACACAAGATCGGAGATTAACCAGAACTGGTCAACTGTTAGTACACAATGGTGGCGGCCGGCGTTTTGCCGCATCATCATGAGTTGCATACTTTGTTGACTTAGATCTAGTTCTTTTTTGTTTCTATCTCAAAATATTGATAACAGATCCTTACTTATTTAGATATTTTTAAACAATATAGAATTTTTCAGTGAAAATTAGAATTAAGTAAACTATTCTTGGCACAAACAAGCACACCTTTCAGCCGTGATTTTACTGTGAGAGCAGTGAACAAGCTGGCCGGTACTAGAAAATCCAGTGGCCGTGTTCGGGGATCACGCCATGACCACTCGCCATAACTCATCTGCATCCGACTAATCAGCAAACCTCTCTCTTCATCACCGCAAAGTGATTCAAATCTCTCACTCTGTCAGTGTTGTGCTCGAAGAAAAAGGTATGGTATTTGTTCACGTTTTGAGTTAAAAACAATCAGATCATTTGGAATTTTTCTTGACAATCAGGTAACATTAAAAGGGAAGACTCTGTTCTCTGTAAAGACACGAGGTAAGCTAATGGAAAATTTTGAATTGGAAGCGCAAGTACCAGAAGGCGTGCTCGTGTTGCTCCTGCCATAAGCCGCGTGACAGCAATTAGAATGACAGCTCGCTCTAACGGCTAAATCAACCAATTATTTATTTCAATTAATCTCTTTCTGTTTGTCTCTCTCACACACTCATTCACGTTTATCAATGAGGCTTGTCTGAGAAGACAGGACAATTGCGAGGGATGAGACGCTCCAGCTCGAGGCGGTCGAGTTGAGTGGGGTGCTAGTGTGAGACGTGCTCCACTCCACTTCCCTATTCTTCAATTAAGATAGCTTATCGATGAGAGCAACGGTGCTGGCTCTCTCTCTCTCTCTCTCTCTCTCTCTCTCTCTCTCTCTCGCTCTCTGACTCGACCGACGTGAGGCCAATCTGGTCCCGGCAAACAAGTGATACGGAATCGCGCAGTAGACTTGCACCGTTCGCTTGCTGCGAGTTGATGTGACCAACTGTGGCAATAGATGATGGATGAGGTCTGTGGCCGCGTGGTCGGTGGCACGTAATCTGGTCACAAAGGCACAATCAGTAAGCGAGCCAAATCCACTCTAGTGGCGCGACCGCACGGTGTTGATGGACGAGCCAGACAGCGATAGTGAGAGGCCCACTTGTCAGATGCAAGTCCAACAAGTGGTCTCATTTTTAATAAAAACTCAAGTCCAAGTCCAGTGGTAAGTTTGTTCAAACATCCAACTAGAGAGCCGTTGGTTAGGAAGAAATTGGTTGATTTAACCAGCAATGTGTTGTCATAGCTCACGCCCGCGTTAGCCACAAAACGAACATTCTGGTCAAGTGGTATTGTCTCTGGTGTTATCACTTCGATCATATTTGCATTGGCCAGTTGGCCAAGTTGACAGGTGGATTCTGTATATTCTTGACAGGGGAATGCTAGGGTAATTTCATTCGAGAACGTAGAATATGTTTGAAGAAGGCAAACCCCGGTAACTCTTTTTGTAGTAAGAACCATCCCTGATTTTTCATTACTGGTCAGAGCACGAGTGATGAAGCCGGTCGGGACCCTACGTTGTAGCCATGTTGGATCCGACAGGGATGGGGGATAATGTTGCCAATCGGAGTGGGTATTAGGTCTATTGATGGCGCAAGTGGTCATTATTAGTGTGGCATTGAGTAGAGTGAAGCATCGACACTGCGAGGTTCTGTCTCCCAACCATTTATCTTCCTACACCCCTCGAGCAGTTGTTGTTGATCAAAATGGAGCAGCACTAGTGAGTGAGAGTGCCAGTGGTGTGAGTAAGGCATGGACACACTCACCTCTGTTCATCGATTTGTCGAGAAGAGAGAAAAGCCCTAAAAGCAAAAACGTGTCAAATCAGCAATAGGAAATTGCTCGTGCTGGGTCCATAGTGGTGTGTGTGTGTTGTCAACTTGGCCCGGTGCGGTCATTCAACGCCAGTCGCGACTAACGGTGTCGGGTTGCGCAGTCGACCACAATGGGCGCTCGGGACAAATTGAGCGTCGATATCAAAGCGATTGATCTAGGCCACAAGACGGTTGGCACACGCTAGTTTGGCCAACCAACAACGAGTGCATGCATGCTAACCAAATATGACTGCACTCTCTACCGAAGCATCATCCTCATCGCCATCTATGAATATCATTATAGATGGACGATAAGATAGCGTCATCCACTTAGCGTTCGCACCTTGCCATAGTGCTCGCGTGGGCCAACTAGGCCAACACCCTCTAGCGGGCTCAGGTTCCGAGAATCGTAAATTAGGCCTCACTCCTCCTCTTCTTAAGACGCTTACCCACATTTTTGTTTTCTTATTATTAAAACATGTTAAACTTAATTTCGTTGCCTTGACTAGCTCCACTTAGACGCACACTTTGTAGTGCACCATGGTAGTGCAAGTTGGAGCGCAACCATCTGCTCGTTGAGCCAATTGACGGGCCCATTTTATGAAGCCATCATCGGGGGTAAATCTTCTGTCTGTGTTAAGAACGAATCGAACGAAAAGGTCTTCGAACCAAAGCTAGCCATCAATAGAGATGAGAAAAAACTTTACTTTATTGCCTATTTTATGGTGTTTGTGTCGTGCTCACTGGTGAGAGACCTGAATTGATCGGACTCGAAGCTGGCAACGCGCGCGGCAAGGCCACTTCCTGGCCACTGGCCACCCTCGGTTCACACTCCACTGGGTGCCAAAAGGTGGCTTGCCAACGGTCACGTGCCTATGGGACCATCTATTTGTTCTCTTCCTTTTGTTTGATATGTTTTTTATTTTATTTATTCCAATCACTGTGGCTTGTGCAGGTCTTGTTTGAGCAGCATGTGATTGGCGGGCGCTCGCATGCCCGGTAATTATCGCCTGATTAGAGCTAGTTGCATCTTCATCTGTCCAACACCCTACAGTGGCACGTTGTCTTCTCTGCCATCTGCGTGTTGGCAGCTTTCCAATTCGATCCGCGTTGGACCTTTAGGGCCAAGTGAAGCACTCCAACCGAGAGACATTCACAGATTTATGTGAGGTGTGACAGTTGAATGCAACACGTGTCCCGAGATAGTACACTGTACACTGGGTGCACGGGTATGCTTAGTACTTAGTGCTCGGTGCTCACGACGCGCTACTCAAAGTGGTCAAACTCCTGCTCGAGTCAATGGCATGGTCATTTCAAATTAATGGTGGCTGTCGATTCGGGCGGCTGCTCCCGAGACTCTATGCAAAATTGTGCACGCTCAAGCTCAAGCAATCATCGCTGCCATTAGCATCAATGGAGCTCGTTTGCGCTGCCCTGTAATCCAAGTATACATTAATCAGTCGGATTAGAAGTGACGTAAGTCACCGAGGGGAGCCAAACAAACACTACACTAATTGCCAGTTGTATATTCCGGCAATTCTGTCGTGTCCGACTGCTTGCTTGTTTAGTGGTGCTACTACAAACATGACCAAAACATTAGTCTTCACTGTTTGCTCTTGTTAGTTACAACAGTGATACTTGACAGTCAAATGAGCAACATGATTGGCACGGGTCTGACCAAAAAACAATTTAGCACGGCGTGATATGTGATCCAACGATTTGCACAAACACCACTGCCCCCCCCCAATATCACTGATTTCACTCTTGACTTCACTAACCGATGTAATCCAGGCACAATTAATCAGCCGGATTAGGGGCCTTGTAAGTCACGGTGTTAGACTAGCTGCACGCGCTAGGCTATAGCTCAGCGTGACTCAGGTTTCGTGTGTAGGTCGGACTCGGGTCGGTGAGGGGTCCAACTCGACTAATTGCCAGTTGGCATTGACCAGTGGCGCTGCTCGCGTGGTAATCGATCCTGAGCAATACGGTGAGGTGCTATAGCATATACGGTTGGACGTCTGTCTCGCGTCTAGCCAGATGGCCCATGCTTCATCAGGCCAATGTTGCCCGTGAGTCACTTCCGACCTCATCAAGTTTCACCCTCTATGTCTAAGAACAATAGACCACGCCACATCCGACCAACTTTATCCACCGCGTTCATTATGATTCTGAAAGTGGAACACGAGGCAAGAGTGCTAAAAGCATCGCAGGGATGCAGCACGTTTGTTACCGAGGAACCATGTACACAACAAACCATCAAACTGAGCAAATATAGCCCTGGTCATTGTTGGCACTGACCATGGTCGCTTCGTTATGATAAACACACTAGGAAAGCTTAAACAGACTTCTCTCTCTCTCTCTCTCTCTCTTCTCCATATCAGTCTGAGTTACTGTCGCTCTGTGTTCGGTACGAGTCAAACCCATCACTTCCACTGTTTATCATTCGACACGCGACTTACGCATCAGACACACTAAGGTCAAATCACTTGTCACATGTTCGCATAGGAAAACTTGTAAACTATCCTACATATTTTTTGAACATTGAGACAATTTACAATTAAAATAATCTAATTGATTCCACCTTTCCATAATTTGATACTTTCTAAATGATAACACGATACTTGATATCTGATGAATTACTGTAAGAGGGAAAAAATTCAATTAAGAATTCTCATCAAGTGATTTCAATTGCAAAAAAAGAGAGATTAAATTATTTTTTACAAAAAAAACTGGCAATCAGCAACTTGAGAAAGATTTTAATTTTGATTGAACTCGAACTGACGCGGCTTGTAATTACCGCTGCTCACTGAAGATAGAATTGCACGATAGAGTGGCGGTCTCACTCGGTGGCGACGTACAGATGCATCATTCATATTTTATCGCACCAGTTTGACTTCTCTCTCTCTCTCTCTCTCTCTCTCTCTCTCTCTCAAGTTTTCTTTGTACCATCACCTCGAGCCAGGCCCTCGGCGCCAGTCTTACCAAAATATACCGCACACACACACATTCTGGAGACTGGAGGGGTAAGGCTGAGTCTAGCCTGCGGGGTGGATTGATGTCCGGCCTCTCACACGCACATCAAAATGGCAAGTGGCAGAGTAAGCTGGAGAAGCAGTGTCGGTCTCGAGTGCCACTCAGCAAGGTGTTCAAGAGTGCTCCAAAGGGCTCGAGTGGTGGCTCGTCTGGCTTAGGGTGAACCACGACCCTCATCACGACCCGGTTTGCGGGTCAACGATGCCTCGAGCCATGGTCCAATCGTACTTCTCTTCTCTTCAATAATTCACGCTTTGCGTAGCCAATGAAGACATCGACGCTCCTATTAACTGTCAGCATAAACACCACCAATTCCTCTTTCACTCCATCTCTTCTTCTCTCTGCTACAATTAAGCAAGTATTTTAGAGGGCAACATCGTAGACAACAATGTACAGTGTTGTTTCAAGTTTTACTCTTCAAAATTACATGGGAAAGAAAAGCGAAGGAAAAAGTAGAACTACACAGCTTACATTGGCATAGGGAAAAGTGAAGCGTGTAAAATTTGAAGCACTACTGTTATTAGGTCTCACCACTAAATCGTACGGAAGCCGACAATTATAGTGCATAGATGGCGATAGTGTAAA
>DVQH01000132.1:0-42758 GCA_018231625.1 Papilio phestus
TTCAAATATATTAATATTTTTCATATAATTATTTAAATGTTTTTTTTGAAAATTCCTTTTTCAAAATCATTTTTCTAGCTTTAAAAAAACTTTTTTGCTTCATTTCCGAACGCGAGCCCCTTGTCGGTTTGTCGGCAAGTCTTTTTTATTTGTTCAAAAATTTTCGTTTTCTGACGCATGCGCAGTATAGTTTACATTAAAGAAAGGATAGAGAATGTTGTAAATGGAAAAAGAAGTTACAAGCAGTGTTGAGTTAACAACGGATTAGCCCCTTCTGTTTCAGTGCAAAGTGTTGACGTGATTGTTCGAAAGTTTGTACTGCCAAAGTGGTGGCTATTTCTATCAATCCGCTGTTAACTCATGACTGGTTACAAGTCCTCTCTAAAGAGAGAGAGAGAGAGAGGAGTCTAATTCGATCTTACTGTTTATTCAGATTAAGATTTATAATTCGACCATAATTGATGATTAAATATTATTTAATTTAAAGTAATCCCTTCAAAGTTTAAACTAAAAAAATAAGGATTACATCATTTCATTTTTATCAACAATTGTTGTCCTTTAAAAATCAAAATTTTCTAACCTCTAATATGAGGATTTTATGTCACCAAAAGAACACTGTTCAATAAAAAAAGTTTCAGAAATCTCCCTCTTCCACCTAAAAACGTTACATGAATTCTCTACCATCTCTCACAAGTATAAACTTGAAAAAAAGAGAAATGTTGATCCTTTGATTTGAAAGAGTGATGAGTTGGGTGGAAATAGCTGTGCCGGCGACAAAGCAAGGTTGAATTGGGTAGCGAAGTGCAGTCACTGCAGTGTCAGTGTGAGTGGTGCATGGAGAGCAGTCGACGCAGACACGCCACAGTTGATGGTTGGGTGTGCGTGGTGACGCGCACTGCTCGCCCACAGTCAACAAGTTCGGCATCACCTCGCCTAAAGCTTTGACTCAAGTACATCACAGACCAAGATAAACGGTAACTTCTAGCCCAGTTCACTTCACCTTCACCTCTATACTCCTTTGCTCTCAACTACGTAACCCTCATCACCAACGTGACTCGTGTTTGAGTGTTCACACAAACGTCTCTCTAGCAATTTGTTGTGTGCGCACACTAAGATGGATCAAGCCACTACTTCAAATTCGACTGCGATGGCTTCCGAAGAGAAGCAAGTTGATCCCGGCGAGTCTGTTTCCGAAATTGCTCAAACCTTGTGCAAGCTCAGCATTCTTCAGTCAGATGTGGATTTTGAAAAGCATATTGAGATACTTGTTCAGCTCTGTTTGGAGAAATCTATTCAGCTAAGTGAAATTTTCCAACAGTTTGACTGCGAACCGCTGACCCAGTTGCCAAGGGGATTGGTCAAGTTTGATCGAATTATTCTCTTTTCTACCGCACTTTGTAGTCGTTCTAAGTGTTCAGGTAATTTTTCTTTATTTTGTTGATTTAAAGTATTGACATTTTATTTTTTATTCAGTTAATCCTATACTTGGAAAAACATTTTTCTCTAAAGTTTGGAATAATAATCACGTTTTTCAGCTCGAGTTTATCAAGTTTTGTCTTGATCATGACCTAGTCTCAACTATACTGCAAGCAAGTCAAAATGAGCTTGATCAAGATGACAACTACATTATTGAAGTGCCATCACAACTCTCCAAGCAAGAATCCAACAAGGAGATTCGGACAACATGGAAATATCAACGATTGTTTTCGATTTTACTTCAATTATCAACTTTTCCCAGTTCCTCCGCCAAGGTACAGGAGATTTTTGCTATACCGATTGACAAGTGCCCTGATCTGGCCATGTTGGGTCTGATGCAGTGCTATCAAATTAATACCGATCTCAAGAATCAAATGGTGGTCAAGTCGATTGTCAAACTGCTCAGTCCAGGCAACTCGAACTATAATCAATTGATTCACAAGTTGTGGTTTCCCGATTTTGAGCACACGCCAAACAGCTCGTTCACTGGCTTTCAGCAGATTTTGCGTGAAGCGATCATTGAATTTTACGAGAGTAGTACCAGTCATGAAGAGCAACAGACACGACTGGTTCGCATTCTCGAACTTTCGCACGAGCTTAAAGCTCTAAACTTCCTGCTTTCCCATTCGGCCTATTATTTTGTAATCGACCTCGCTTGTTTGGCAGCACGGCGTGAATTTATCAAACTGGACAAATGGATCAATGACAAGATAACTACTATCGGACAGTCTTTTGTTAACGCTTGCATGCACTACATGGATAAAAAGTTTGTGATCTTTCAAACCGACAATAGGCAAATAGACAAGATGGTCGAATCGATCACCATTATCTACTCTTGCCTTAGTAGCTATTTTGAAATGAATTCCGCTAGCAGCGAGCGACTTGAACTATTCAAGTTGTACAATAACTTGCTTAACATTAATCCGAATTTGGCTCAAATTTTACGTGATACCGCAGAACTAAGTCGAAGCATTCTCTCGGTTTCTCCCGACACAACCACGCCCGATATTATCACTTTAGAAGGCGAATCGCGACCGCAATTTCCTGCTGATATTGTTGATGAAGCAGACACCTACATAAGAAATTGTTTTATTTCTAATCCTAACATGAAAGTTTGCTGCAATCAATTGCTAGTTTGGAAGAATTCGATTCATAAACGTGAAAATGATTTATTTAACTGTATAATAACCAATTTACTTAAAGAATTGTCATTTGTTGCCGATCATGACCCGCCAGAATTAGAGTTTCTGGCCAAGTTAACCGGAGAATTAATGAATATGAATCTGGTTAGTGAGGAAATTATTACTCACCTTTTAAATTCTACACTTACGAATCTGAAATATCCTAAGAACAAGAATAATCTTTCGTTTGCCGTCTCGATGATGGAAGTTTTTAAGACTAAACTTCCAAACTACCCTAGCTTTTGCATGCAACTTCGAGATCTCCCAATCTATATTCAGTTTCCTAACTCTCTTACAGTTTATATAGAGAAGGGTAGATCAATTGCTTTTGAAACTGTTTTGAAACCTAAAATCAGTTACGAAGAGAAACTTAACTTTGCTTTCAACAACTTGGCGCCGAATAATTTACAGAAAACAGCTAAACAGTTTGTAGAGCATTGTCAAGATTTGGAATTTCGAGATCAGCTTTCACAGTACTTTACTATCCGAGCTACCAAAGAAGCAAATCATCACAATCTATTCTTAACGCTACTCGATGCTCTAGAAACGTGCAACCTCTATTCAAACATAGTCTCAAGGACGTATAGTGAAATTCAAAAGCTCCTCAAACTGATTACGGTAGACACTCACCGACAAAAGCTGTACTCAGCTGGCCAGTGGCTGGGACTGATCACTCTCAAGCGTAACAAACCAATTCTAACATTGCAAGTGAATCTTCATTCACTAATCATTGAAGCACATTTCAAAGGGTTATTGCAGCTAGTTATTCCTTTCATCGTCAAGATATTGCTTTCATGTACCCATTCTCAAGTTTTCAAGCCCCCTAATCCTTGGACTATGTCGCTGATTTTTTTTCTTGGTGAAGTTCACTCAAAGCTTAATTCGAGTCTAAAAACTCGACTTGAAATAGAAAATCTTTGCAAAACTCTAGAGCTTGACATAAAGAATTACGTAGGCAGTGAAATAACAAGCAAAGTGGAGAGCCATGTCCGAATTGGCGAGGAACAGTTACCTCCTATGTCAAGTGAGACTATGAACACCGGGTCTCAAGGAGACATGCCAACCACCGAAGATGATCTTTCTATCACTGGTACCACTCTGTCTGTTGCCGCCGAAGCTAATCTTGCTCGCTTTGTCGAATCTCTTCAGCTTCATTCTCGTGTTCCTCTGCTTCAAGAATATCCCACATTGATCAAATCGATTAAGATTAGCTTTGCTAAGGCGATTAACCATAGTATCAACTTTTTTGCCAAAAATTTTTATTTTGGAATAATGATGGGCCCAGAATTGTTAATTAAGAAAGATTTTGCTTTAGATCCTACTTGTGAAAAGATGCTTCAAGCAGCAAACAACATGACCTTTTTGCTGCTCGGTAGTTTTATTCAAGCTCAGTGTCGCGAGATGTTGGCCAATAACATTAACCAGTTGCTTATTGCTGACTTTTCCAAAGAGTTTAACAGCATTGCACGAGAAAACATTCAAGCCATGATTAGCACTATTATCACTAACAATATTGATCTCTGCATTAACTTTATTGCGGAACACTTTATCGATGCTGGTCTTGCTGACATCGAGAATCGTCTTAAGTTTGAGGTGGAAGCACGTCAAAAGGCCGATGGTCAATACTATGACCCCAAAGTGAACACATTGCAAATGACTCGCATGCCAGATAGTATCAGGATTATCCCACAAATCACTCCAGCAAGCAAACTTGGCGTGTATGAAGAGTTTGCTACTCTCAGTGAGAAATTGCGGGTTCAATTGAACAGCACCGTGAGTCCTCTGCCCATCACTAATGGCCCTACCGATCCTCCAGAGTCAGTCAACTTTTCTTCTCTCATTCGTAATGGCAACATCTCTACTGTGTTCGAACTCGTGATTAAAAGCTTTGAAGATTTGAGAGTAAAGTTTACAGCACTTACCAAACCCGTTCCTCAAGCGTTTGGGCCCATTGTAAAACACTTAATGCAAATGCGGAAGAATCCGATAGATCAACAAGCTGTGTCTAATTTGATCAAGATAATTGTGCTTGGTCTTCGCGAGCTTCGTTCTTTTTCTTCTGATAGTGTTCTATACTTTAAACTTCTTACCGATACTCGCGACTGTTATCTACTATTAACCAAAGTGATATCTACAAAAGGAGCTTACAAATTCCCGATCTCAAGGATGATTACCAAGGTTATTACCGATTACTGGTTTGGAATTCCAGAGTTCAAATTTCCAGATGAAATTTTTGAAGGTTTTCGTCAAACTTCACAAATTACTTTTGAAGTAATTGATGACGAATTTGCACGTTTTTTGGAGAATCCATCGATGGCAATTATGAAAATTGTTTTGAATTTCTTCAAGTGTTATCTTGATGATGAACTCAAATCGAAATTTTCCCAAACAATCGACTCTTTGCGAAAACTTATTGGCAGGATTCCTCACAACAGTCCTGTTTACACAGAGCTGAAAAAGTTGTTTGAAAAGTTCAATCTTGCCCCGATTACCGTAACCTCTATGTTGGAGCCACCAGTAGACAGAAATGCACAAATTCTGACATATTTCAGATGCTGGTATCATAATTACTCATCTACCACCACCACCGAGTTTAACCTACTCTTTCTTAACTCACTGGAAGAACAGGTACATTTTGCTATTACATTTTCATCTACTAATTGTTTTATTACAGGGACTGCTTCAAATTGATGTCTTAGGGGTTGTGTTTGAATTATGCTTTGGTGTGTGCTATCTCAATTGTAAACAACTTCTTAACTACTCCAATCCGACTAACATAGTGGAGGTGCATCGCAAATGCAGTCTCTATTTAGATGCTTTTAGCTACCTGGTAATTGCCATTATTAAACTCCAGGAAGATTTGAACTGCAAGTGTCGCATTCTAAACTTGTGTCTGAGGACGCTACTGAACCACGCTCATGTAGAGCAGCAGAAAGTGATGAGATCGTTGGCCAACAGTGCCGAGGGCTCCACTGATTTCGCTCCGCTCGGCCACTATCGAGTTATGGTGGTGCTTTTCCTCGAGCTCTGCTACAACCACTCTATCTACCACTTTGATGACATCTCAGCCTTTCGCATCTTTTTTGACCAATCACTCCGGCAGATACTCTTGAAGACTTTTTGCAAATGTCTCTTGCTGATGTCACCCCTTTATATTCCATCGTTTATATTTGCGTGGCTTGAGTTTATTTCTCATCGAGGTTTTCTTGGAATGTGTCTTAACTTTATTGATAAACCCGAGATCGAACTCCAAAAAGCCTACTGTCTTCTTCTCAGCGACTTGCTAAGATTTCAACGACCATTTATTCAATCAATGCAAGCTACTGATTCGTTCACTTATTTACAGAGGGTATGTGTGCTTGGCTGTTTATTTAAATGTGTTATATCCTATCACTTATGACTTAATTTTTGTGATTTTTCAGGGAACTGTCAAGCTTTTTCTTCTGCTTTTGCACGATTTTCCTGATTTTCTGTGCGAATACGCTTACTTGCTGTGTGATATGCTACCATATTCTGCGTTGCAACTGCGCAACATAATGCAAAGTGCCCATCCCTCTTCGGCCACAATGATACCACCCGAGAAGGCTTCATTTGCTGACGCGCGAAGATTGAGCCTTCTGAATGTTTACCGTGGCTCAGTGAACAATGGAGCACTGGAAAAGATGGCCTACCGTAGTGACTTCGATGCTTTCTACCAAAGCCATTTTTCGGCTTCGCTCGTGCGAACCTTACAAACGTACTTTGAATCAAGCAACACTAACGTACAGCACCAGATTGAATACATCTCAGTCATCATGTACTACCTGAGCCAGAAAGTAGTCAGTAGTGGTTCTACCGGCGAGATCACTGATAAAGCAAATCATCCTTCGGTTGGCATTCTCAAAGGTCTACTCTCCATCTTTGACACCGAACGTAATGCTCGATCAACTTGCGGCTTGACCCAGGCTAATATATGATTGTTGTAATTGCAGGTCGATACTATTTGCTCAATGGAATAGTGAATCATCTTCGCTACCCAAACCCGGAGACTTTTCATTTCATCGTTGTCCTCCTTTTTCTCTTTCAAGATTCTAATGTTAGTATCAAGGAGCAGATTGTCCGGGCTTTGCTTGAACGTATTATGGTGCCTGGACCAAGTCCGTGGGGGATTATCTTCACCATGAATGAGCTTGTTCGAAATCCCAGTTACAATCTAACTAGCTTTGAGTTTTGGGCCAATGTTGAAACCAAATTTCAAAAGTAAGTTTTTTCCCCTTCCAAATCAGTTGACTAATTCACAACGTAGCCTTCTGCACAGGGAAGGAATTTTGTTGCCGTGATTCTAATTGTGATTTTTTATTTGTTATGTTTCTTCCGAAACAAAGTTATATTTTCTTTAATTTAGTGTAATATAATTTTGAAAAGATTTTTTATTATAATAAAATAATTTTTGTACAACGAAACTTAAGTTACTTAGATGATTTTTTGTTCTTATCATTTTCTTTGGGGTCGGTGCCCTTCTTGTCACCATCCTTCTCTTTGTCTGCATCCTTTTTGAAATCTTTCTTTTCTGATTCTTTTTTTTCCGCGTCTCGGTTCGAGATTTTGTTATTGATGAGATTGTGCAGTGCTATGACCGAGCGAACCAAGGAAGCCAAGTAGACGACCAACATTTGATCGTTGGTTTTCACGAAAGACGAATTAACAAAGGTGGGATTGCTCACATCCGGCAAGAGATTAAATATGTCTTGCAGTAAGTAGATGATAGTGTGGTTCATCGGCAACTTGTCATTGAGAACTGCATCCAGGTAGTTCTTGATCATGTTGACCTGCACATTGAGACCCTTGAGACCCATTAGTTGGTTAGTGACCAGTTGTGAGAGTGAGCCAAGGGTGGTGTCCTTGATGTCACGTAGCAGATGTTCCACGCCAACCTCTTCTGCCTCCTCGGCGCCAATCTCGCTGAGAAGGTGCTCGAACGTTTTCGAGGTGGGTGTACCGTCATCGTGAACCTCTTCTACAGCAAAGTAAGCCTCGGTGGGCAAACCCAAGTCTTTGGGCTTAGCATCAATGATCACCAGCACCGAGTTGGGACAATACTTGCGAACCAACTCATTGATTGCAATGTCATTTTGGTGAAGCTTCGGTCCGGTGTGATACCAGCCCACAATGCGTTCTTTGGCGTTCACTTTCTTAAACATCGCGTACATGTTCTCCAGGTAGTCGTGATCCAAAAACCATACCGACCTATCACGTTCATCTTCATCAAATGGAACTGTTGAAAAAAGTTAATAATTAGCAAAAAAGAATATTACGAAATATTCACAACATACCAGCAAAGCAATTGGATATATCAAGAATTCCCTTTCCCTTGATACAGCCGAGAAGAATGCCAACAACTCGCTTTTGGTTGCCAATTTTGCCCATTCGGTTAAAGTGATCCACCACAGAGAGAAGAACCAGTGGATGAACCACCACCTTCTTGAATGGCAACTCGGCCAGTGCACCAACGCCTGCCGTGGTACGCAGGTGATCCTGCTTCACCGCCACCAAAACGTCACTTTTTCCAGAATTCTTGTCCATACTTGAAGTAAATGGTGAATCAAGAAACTTGTGTGATTTAACAGGATACGAAATGAACGTGTCGAAGGCAACAAAACAATGCACGGATCAATCAGCAGCGGGCTAAAATAAGTGCTGATTCACTTGTAGAAATAGAACTACTGCTATGTCTACCCAACTGGCTAGATAGGTTGGTGTCAATGTACCTCAACTTGAACCAACAAAGATGTTTTAATGTTTATTTAAAGTTAAATTAAACCTACTAAATTTATAGCATATAACAACCTACAAATTATAATAAATATATATATATATAAACGTATCAAACTAAATGTAATTGAGAATAAATAATGATTTTGCTTTTATAGCTCTCACAATCAACAGGCAACCTCAGCAATATGGCCGCTCAAGAAAATACCTGCATTATAAATTATAATTTATTTATAATAAATCGCTATATCAATGGCTACCTCTCACTTTGCACTGCCAAAGGTAGGAAATACTTTTGGTAGTTTTTTTGTGTTGTCTCTATCAATTATTAAAATAATCTCCAATCATTTTGCAAGATAATTAGTAAATCAATGGTAATGAGGGTTTATTTTTGTACAATGGTTGATGAATTACAAGGAACTAGAAAACACAAATATTTGCCCATATGACCGAAATACAATTATATAACGTAAAATTAAAATAAAATCTTAAGATAAAATGGGTTGTTAATGAGTTTTAAAGTGGCAAATATGAATGGGAGTCCTACACTAATTACAAGTCAACCCTAGTCGGCGCTGGGTTTAAAAAACTCGCGTTCCAGAGCTGCAGCCATTTCTTCATCCACCGAACCAATCGACTCGGCATCAGAACTTGAAGTAGTCGATCGGCCTTGCGAAGAACTTGACCCGCTTTCATCATCTTCGTCTTCTCGTCTCAAACGCTTGCGACCACGCTTTTCGGAATTATCTTTCCATCCAGAGGGAAATTCACCTTCAAGTGCATAATTCATGCTTTCTTCATCCTCGTCTAAGCGTGACTGAACAGCATCTTCACTTTCACTACTGTCAGGATTGTCTTCATCGGAACTAGAGCCATCACTACACGCGTCATCTACTTCCTTGCCCATATCAGACAAGTCATTGCTACTGAAACTTGACAGCGGCAGGAGATCGAGCATCGTTTTCTGATCAACATCTGTCTTTTCCGAAGAAGTCGATGGAGTGAGATTGTCCTCGTTGTGATTGTTGGAAAAGAAATCGCGCGGTGCTCGCACCAATTCTTCCTTCTCTCGCACGTTGTAGTGGGTTGATGTGTTGAGCTCAAACAACGCTTCATCGACCTTTTCCCAACGCTCAGCACAAGTCAAGAGCCAGTCAGGAGTGACCATCTTGATATGACTATATTTGATGCATTTGTTCACCTTGTTGGTTCCCCACTTGGTGGCCACCAGGTGAGTGGTCTTTGGTGAGCCATTCACTATCACATCATTGGTGATGATGGCACCCAACGACTGTGCCAGACGATAGAAGCGATTCTTGGAGGGGGCTACGTGGGTGGCTATCACTCCACTGAACACTATCTTCACTCCATGCAGCACCAGTCGACGCACCGTGGGGATTATTCTTTTCAGGTCCGGTATTAGAATCTCCTCCTCCTCGCACTTATATCTAAGCTTTTCATCGTATTCTTCGTAATATTTCGAATGTATCTTTATGAGAATATCTTTTAAATAAAGAAGATAATCATCCGTATCGTCACTGGTGTTGACATACTCGTCAAGAGTATTCTTATTTTGATACAAATTCTCTTCTCCAGAACTGTTTGCCTTATCACCGTTATCCTCTTCTTGCGATTCGTTTTCCACGGGAACTTGCTTGTCACAATCGTCATCTTTATCTTCCTCTTCTTCTTTCGTTACTTCTTTCTTTTGATCTTTGGCTGATTCAGTTTCACTGTCAAGCTTAGACTCTTCTTCAAGCAAATTCTTCGTGGAGACATCTTTATTCCCATCTTGCTGTAATGATGCAGCTCCATTAGGATTGTTCATATTAAAGCCAATGTTAAGCTTTTCTGGTGCATTAATGTCATCTGTTTTGAAATATAGATACGGCTTGACATGAACCACATTTGGTGAATAGTTCCACACGTCAACTCGATCGTCGATAATGCACACCATCGAGTCGCCACAAGGAAACAGAGATTTCATGTTGCCTGTCTTAGACCGGGGATCAAAAAATTCATCTCGCGATAATATTCGGTCTTTAGGAAAATATTTCCCATTGGGGTCGATCAGATGTGCGATTTGGTGTGCGTAACGTCGTGCGCCAAATGTACAGATGTGTAGCTCATAGTATTTACTGATTTCATCGAGAAATTCCTTCATGAATGGTCGAAACTTGGTGTGATACCAAGGCGATTGAGACCCATAGAGTTGATAATGCAAAATCTCGGCAACATCGTTTGGAACCTCTTGGTTGGTGGAGTGCACTATCGTTTGGTCGAGATCTACCAAGAGCACTAACTTGCGCGATTTCAGCAATCGATCCTCGTCTGCTCGGCCCAAATCTTCGGCGTCTTTTTTGCTCACCCTAAGTTCAGGAATCGAGTGCACCATAGACACACTGGTGTTCTCGGTAATCTTGCGTTGCTCAGCGGTGTCAAAGTTGTTGATGTTGACACCGCACACGGCACACAAATCCTTCATCAAGGTTGGATGTGAACACATTTCATACTCAAAGAGCACGTCACCCGTCTCCACCTTGTCACCATTATTCTTGCGAAGCCTCTTCACAATGATGCCACTCTTGTTGATCTTGTATTTCTTCTCGGTTTCTTGCGGCCGATCATCGGCACCTATCTCTCGATAGGTGAAAATGACAAGTGGAATTTGGTTGATCGCACATCCTTGTTTAATTTTCCACTTAACTAGCGTTATTCTTGGATTTTCATCGTAACGAAAATAGTCGTTGACCATGGTTTAATCTGGAGCACCACGTGCAATTAGTAGTGAGTTGAGACAAGAGCTGCAGAATATACAAAAACAATTATTATATAAACACATACACACGCATGAGCTATAGCGCGGTTTAGACAGTGTAAGTTGCAACTCCTTTCAATTTAGCGCTCAATTCTGCATTAATGCATTGACAGTGACACTGTGCACTTCTCTTTGCTTTACACATTGATCAAATTGTCATGTCAATTCAATTGCTACACTGGGCTCTCACACTTACGCCAAATCAGTATTGGGTTTGAATTGAAGCTATCAGAGGCCCCGCAGGCCAAAGCATAACACAAAGGGGCCTCTGCTCCCTGCTGTTTTAGTAGTGCTACATTTGTTGGGACTGAGTGAAAGAACCCTAGTGTGAGGATATATTATATTCGTTAAAGAAAATTAAACATAACTGTTTCACATTTTGTTGGGTTTAATAAAACTTTTTATACAGCAATTTTTCATTTGTAGTTTTATTATTTATCTAGAAATTAAATTATTTCGGCGCTGATCACAGTAATTTTTGAATGTTATGATGAACTCAACGCAATCCAAAAGGTATCAGTCATAAGAAGGATTCTATTTGAAACAGTTTGCGTGTGCGAGAGTACAATTGCAACTGTGAGAATGGTGCAAGCCACTTAAATTGCCAAACAATGAGAAGTGTTATAGAGGAGTGAATGGAGTTGCAAAACACGGGAGACGTCTTGATGACGCCTGATGGTGATCTGCCCGAGGCACCAGCGTTGTGCACGATGCTACGCATTGGATCGAGTCTAATGAACAGTGGCATCCCATTAATCACCGAGTGCGCATCGGTGGCCAGTGGCGAGTCAAGCCATGACGCACTCACCACTTTTGTTAGCCATTTCCCTGGTTCTCGTTGGGCATCACCTCTCGTTTGGAGCAATCAATTACAATCCCACCCTACTAATCGAAGGATGCATCGATGACGGCTGCTTGTCTCTTCTGTCTCAGAAGTTCGGCACCATTTCCAAATGTTTCGACCCACTGCGCGAGCAAATACCATCTGACGCAGAGGACTATAGCGTCAAGTTGTGTTGCAATGTGGCTCAGTACGAGAAGTGCATCTTTCCCTACATCATTTCTATTTGTGGAATAGATTCTCTAGACAAATTTGAATCTGAGCTCCGCAGTTTGAATTCAATGTGTTCGATGACCACCTTGCAGTGGGCCAAATGTGAGGTAGCCAAGAATACAACACAAGACCTCGAGTCAGAGTTGCGTGAATAACCTCACCACTTGAATCGATCCAAGTGTTTGCGTGAGAACAGGTCGTCGGTCTATTCATATTTTTCCCCTCGTTTGTGTGAGTGTACTCAGAACATAATCATCTTTTATTTAAATTTAAAATTGATTTTGTAATTTTATATATATACTCGAATAAACTTTGTGTTGAAATAACCAAAATAAGCTTTGTCTTGTTTTACTCATGGCGGCTTGTTTGCATGCGGCAAAGCGTTTCCATGGAAATGACCAGTTCTAAGGAGAGACATATAAATTGAACAGAATCAATTGTCAACTGACTAGTGTTTATGCCTAGCAGGAAAAACATGCATGGCTAAAAATCGTGGTGTAATTTGTGGTCAAAATGAGTACAACACAGTACTGGAGCACGGTGGTGTGTTGTCTTTGTATCAGTGTAGCCTTGACTGGTGCCAATCAGCCCCAAGTTACCCGTCTGGTTCAGCCGACGCAATGCAAATCTGATGAATATTTTGATACTTTGTCCTTGTCTTGTAATCACTGCTCAACTTTCTTCGAATCAATCTATTCTAATCAAACAAGTAGTTTGTTGCAAAGTAGTGTCATAGATAAATTCACTTGTCACTGTCCGGAAAATCATCAATTGGTATTTGTCTCTTGTTTTGTCTAATGGTTAATTGTAATGTGCTTCACTGCTCTCTAGCGACTGCTCGACGGACAATTTCACTGCTCCAAGCCAGAGTGTAGAGATGACGAAATCTATCTTCTTGGCGAGTGTGGCCGGTGTGTTTCGACCGAGGGATGTCATTGTGCCGCGGGACAAGTACTTAAGAAGTGGTCTATTCCCAACCAGGACTCCAACCAAACTCGAATCGAATTCCGTTGCGAGCCATGCACCCTTTCTGATGATCAGTGCATGCCGTGTCATACCAGCTTTTACTTGGCATCTGGCGAAAACCAATGTCGTTGTCCCGAATCGACCCACGTGATCGAAGATGGCATGTGTTTGGAGCGGAGTCAGCTTATACCGGAAGATCGCTTAAATCGTTATGCCAACCTAGATTACAATGCAGTAGAAGTCAGCTCGCACTATCTTTATACCTCACTTCGCGGCGCCAGTGAGTGCCAATGCATTTCTCACTGCAAACAAGTCTTTAAAACTATTGACTATTTTTGTTTGCAGTATTTAATTGCAACAAGCATCGCAACCAGACTGCATGTCAGTTCTTGGTCAATGCCTGTTTGTTGCAGAGCGTTGCTGATCTCTCATTCCAACTGGGTCACATTTCCCAAAGCAATCTGTGCCAAGACCTCTCTATTCTAAACTCTACATTTGTAGCAAACCAAAATGACCCTTCATTAATTCAAGATGCTGACGACTTGGCTCTCAATATGCGGTATAGAGCCAACGATCCCATCGAGATTGTTGCTTTGCAGTACCAAGCCAACGGAAACCTGAGCAAGCTAAGCTATTTCAACGTAGGATCGATTTATTTGTGCAACGGTGCTCCAGTTCGTCACGCCAAACTGTCATTCGGCATGGCACTTCAGAAGCGATGTCTCTGGACCGCTAGTCAACTCTGGCGTGTCGCGGCCCAACACAACAACAATCTTTTCTACGAACTCTACCTGGTCAATAACAATCAACAAACATACGCAATTCCTGTGCAAATATCGTTTTACGATGAATTACCATCAATGCAATACTTTAAAAGGTTCTTTTTGATCAATGCTTTACTTGGCTCCAACGATTATGATAGAGCATCATCGTTTTTAATCTACGCCAAGTTAATACAGTTAGAGTTTCAAACTCAAAAAAATACTCTTGATGGTAAAATTAATTTGCCAGTCATTAAGTTACAATATGACATTTTAAGCGGAAGTGATTTTTATTCGGAGAAAAATATTGAAACTGAATTGAGGGTTGTGTACAAAATGAACGACGATAACTTACGCTACAATCTAAACTTGATCACAAGCATTCTCTGCTCACTCGCTGTTCTCTTGGCAGCTTTTCGCACCTGGGGTTGGGTGAAACGTTCCGGGCCTGATCGCATTGATCTTGGCGTAATCGGTACTTTTATTCTCTTTGCCCTATCATTCGTTGCCAACATCTTTATTGGAGTAGTGTTATTCTGTATTGTCAATCAGTTTATTGTGTTCAAGTATCAGTCCATCATTCACACTCTGTTATTGACCTCAGAACAGGAAAATATCCTCGTCATTTATCTCATTGTAGCCTATATTCTCAAACTAATCCACTTGGTGTCACGTGTGTTAATTGCCACATCTATCGAAATCTTCTTCATTGACTGGGAAAAGCCTCGCAAAGACTCTTCCGAGAACACCGACAAGATTCGAAGTGCCGATTCTAACAAGTCAAACAAATTTAAAAATGCTGAGAGCGTTACCAATGTTACAATTTGGAGGAGTTATTTTGTGGCTAATGAATGGTCCGAATTGTCGGTGCATCGCCGGATCAACATGAGCCTTCACATCTTTCTGTTAATTCTACTACTAGAGGTAACTAGCTTTGTAAAGTAAAACTCTTGCAAATCTAGTTCCTTGTCTTTTTTAGGGTTTTGAGTGGAAATATTGGGCTAAAAGTGCCTCGCAATCGCATCTAGAATCTATGCCGCATCTCGATGAAATTCCGGAAAACTGTTCAGCCAGGCTGGCCCTAGCCACTGTACTTTTTGTCACTCTAGCAACCATACAGTGTCTCTATCAGAAGTATTTCAATGAAAACTTTGGTTGCAGTAAACTGAACGAGTTTATCGATTTATGTTCGGTTAGCAATGTGAGTATGCTTGTTGAGGAATCGGATTGCAATAAATGATGAATTACAATGCTCAACACAGATCAGCGTGTTCTGTTTGGAACATGCACAGTACGGCTACTACCTGCACGGCCAATCGGCCAATGGACGGAGTGACGTGAATATGCTCGAAATGTACCGACTGTTGGAGATGGAGGAGAGTGACCTCTGCTCCAAGCGAGGTCTGTTGCCCAACACCGAGCAGCAAACCTTCGAGATGTACTTGCCAGACTCGGTGCACAAACACTGGATCACTGTACGCAAAGCTCTCGACACTCAACACCGCAGGGGAACCACTCTGGCTCGTATGGACAAGGACAAGTTGGTGCACACCTACTTTGCCATCAACCGATTCCTGGCCAGCTTTGTAGAACACACCTTTGCCAAGGCGGACTACTCGGTGCAAGATCGTACGGGACTCGAGTCACTGTTTGACTGTGAATTCTCCACTCTTCATGACAAAGGCTACTTCTACAATGGCAAGTACTTGGTGGACCGATTAATTTAATCATTATTGTATTAATGAGGGTTTCTCAACAAATAGTTCTTCACTTGCACTGTGGAAGTAGCAGAACTTTAATCGTTTTTCCAGAGTTTCTTCCATGAACCTAAAAATCTATAATTTGGTTTTTAGGTTAAAGGATGCTCTTTTCAAAAATCAATGAAATTGAAAAATCAAAAAATGGCCAATTTTTAAGGGACGGTCTACTGTTCAGTGCAAGTAGCGTAACTGTTACAGTGCATTGGCAGAACGAAAAAAAATTGTCTGAAAACGACAACGACGACCAAAGTCTATCACGCATTAATATAGAGTAAATAAATAGATAAATCACAGTTATTATAGTTCATATATTTTGTAAAATTTGTATAACGTGTGAACCAGTTTTTAATTTAAACTTTATGAGAAATAATTTGATACCAAAACCACAGCTCTAGGTTCACACGTCTAAGCCGCAACTTCCTCTAGTAAAAGATTCTTCAGCATAGTTTAGACTCTAAACTTTAGAGAGTCATCGTTTTGCTTCGCTCGGCTCGATCACAATTATAAAACTCTTACTTTCTAAAATTCTTACTATCCAAAAATACTGCTTACTCAGCAAAAAATACTGGTCCAATAAATAGAAGCATTTATTGAATGATTAATCAATGAACTCTCTCTCTCCCTCTCTGTGACTGCCATAGACAACGGACACTCTTTCGAAGCAGTACTGTTGAGTGGGATCGAAGTGACGGTGTGTGTGTTTGAGTTAACCACTTTCCTGGTGGTTGACCTCGTGTTGGCCAACTTCACCTTGGACGCCATCATCACCTACCTCGTCTCAATGGTTGGTTTGTTTCACTTCGATCACAACTTATAATGCATTCTAATCTATTTTTCAGTCGATCAAGCACATATTCCGACATTTACAACGAAAAAACCTTGTATGCAAAACTTTAATTGACGAAAGATTTTTGATCTGATTTAAACATCTTTAAATTAAATTGATTACATTCCCATCATCAATACTCATAAAACATAAAAATTGTTTAAAATAAACTTAACAATTTTATTATTCATATTTGAAACAGCAAAGTTATATAGATTATAGTTTACAGATTATCATGGTAGATGATGAAAGAAATGAATTAGAAAACTTATCGAAAGAGACGGTTTTCTTTTACAGTGCTATTACTTTGGAGAATGTTAATCAACTTGGTATCACATTCGGTACACTTGTATCTCATGAGAAAATCTCGATCATAAGAGATGGCCGATTTGGGTGGTTCCAATTCAGGTAGCTCCAGTTCGGGTATATCATTAGCTTCATGTTCCGTCTCGTCACTTGCAGTCTCTTCACAATTATTAATGATAGTATTTTTTATGTAATTCTCAAAACCATTATCAATCAAAAATTTTTCTAATTGCTGTCCAATCAAAGGATCAGAAGTTCCAATTTTGACGTTGATATTCTCCAACTGAATGGTGTATGCCTCCAACGAGTGATTACTACTGCCTGATGAGTAAGGCTTAATGTCTTCATCAAGAAGATAACCATTGTAAAACTCAAATGGAATCGGAGACATATTCTGCTTGATGGTTGTGTCAATCAATGATTTGGCTCGTTTGATATTATCGGGTGAGCAACCAGTGATTTGCACAACACGCTCATGGGCTCCAGGATTTGCTATTGTAGAAAAATAAAAACAATCAAGTTTATATTTTATGTAAACAAATTAATATTATTGCATTAAAAGCATAAGCAAAAATAAATGAATAAAAAGAATCTATTTGCAATATCCGCAAATAAGCAGTCTTTAAATCACCCTTTTGAAAGGAGATGATAGTATCACTTATTTCTTCAATCATATGAACTCGACGACCTTTTATTCCCATAACTAGAAAAATTATGAATTTTACAATGAAAATAAAAAACAAGATATGAAGAAAAGTACCTTTTCCGGAATCAGAATTTTTGATAACAACTTCATCTTTTAAAGCTCCTTTCATATTCATTTTAACTGGCCGCATGTTGCGGCTACTGAGATCTTCACTGCAGTAATTAGAGAAAATATCACCATATGACTTGGATGTTCGTAGACAACTAATATTGGTCGATTCATTAAGTGAATTAAGATGGTTCGAACGAGTGGCACGATATGACTCATTTGGATAGTTAGGTTTTGGTAAAGTCGAGGATGATTTATCTACTTTTTTCAAATAATACTCTTCAATAGAAGGCTTGATAATCCAATTACACGCACGGATTTCAATCAAACGCAATATCAACAAGTTAATTGAGTAGGGTAATGATTTAAGATGATTACGCAAGATATTGCGAAACAAACTTAGAAACATGTCAATCTGCTCTTTATAAATGTTGTCATTGTCCAAAATAGGACCATTTTCCAGAATAAATTTCAACACCATAACTAGGGTGTTACAGAGGGAAGAATTAAAATTTTCGTTTGAAATACACGAATCAAGATAATCATATTTTGCAATCAACATGTCAGCTGTCAAAAGTTATATATAAGTAGCATGAATTCTCTCATTCACCAAACAGTTAGAAGAATAAAGAGTTTGTTTTTAGTCATAACATACCCAAATTTTGGTCCATGATGGACAAGGAGTCATCGGGAATGTCACCTAGATTTAGGTAAGCTCGTCGTCGACGAAACACGAGATCTTCGTCCTTGTCCATGGTGGGTGTTGTGGGTGGAAGGTATATTCCACTTACGACCAGTCGAAACTATCGGTGACCATGTACAAAAGAGAGAAACTGTGAGAGTGAGAAAGAGAAAAAGAAGGCTTTGATTGCGAGAAGCTGCAATTCTAAGAATAGCAATCGAAGTAGGTGCAGTTTGAGCACGAGTCAACTGCCAAATGGCGTGAGTGGTGTTCGCTTCGACACACCACAAGTGGTGTGGCACGAACACTCACACGTCCTCTACGCACGGCCCTTCTCCCTTGTGCCACCTTCTCCTACGATTTCGTATCGGGAGTACTCGTTTCGTTTTACGTTCTTTGGGTTTTTATCTAACAATAGTTTGTTACAACAAATATTTTTAAAAATAAATTTTGAAAAATTAAAAAATACTAATTAATAAAAAATTAAATATAGATTAAATTAAATATTTTAAAAATAGAAATAAGAGAAATGCAAACAAAATAATATAAACAATAAACTTTATTGATAAAAGTTCTTATTTACAATCGAGAATAGCTCAGATTCTACTTATATTAGCATGTTAGAATATCACTTGAACACCTTTACTGCACATTGCCGTTTTCCACCTGTTCCAGCATGTCTTGCAGGTCCTCGATAAATAATAATAATAATAATATAATATAAAATAATTAAAAAATAAACAAAAAATCAAGTTTGATCATCCTTTTTCCTTCGTGATTATTATTTTATAATTGAAAACAATGATAATTATTACGAAAAAAATAAGCGGGTTAACATAGAGTCTATTTCTACCAATGTAAAGCTGAAAAACGCGTTGAATGTGTTGCATTGGGGAAATAGTCTCTTGTCGTTGCCCCCTGGGTGGTGATTGCGTCGACAGTCGACTCATACAGTAGAAAAGGGACAGGTTAGAAAAAGGTGTGGCCTATTTAACGCAAATGTAGTATAGGCCTCACCCCTTTCTTAGTGATTACCATTTGCCTATCTCAGTGTGCGCATCCAAATGGCAAAACATAGTCACCAACAAACTCGAGTCGACTGTACTCACTCGCCATTGCTCTTTCTCCCACCTCATCCTGCCTTTTATTACTGGTTTCTCATATTTCATTCTTTTATGTCCTTAATTGTTTAAATTTTTATAATTATTTTTTATTAATTTTAATTCGCTTATTATCACAAGAAGTGTGTGGAACTTAAATACTCTTGGTGAGAAATTGGATTAGAAGTTGAACTTTGCTCAGTGTTTGGAAAATGTCCTACTCGACCACCAGCCGAAAAACTTTTGACATTAAAGATGTGGATGATAGCACATTCCTCAACCATCCTCGGCAAGGTTCTTCGGGCTACATCCTCTCTGACAATCCAATCGTTCAAATCGAGGATAAACGGCGTCAAATTTTAGAGGAACGACGTCAGATCGAGGAGCGAACTTTGCAATCTACGCAAAACTCGCTAAGTCTCATCTACGAAACCGAGAAGGTTGGCTTGCAAACCGCGGAGGAGTTGCTGCATCAACGAGAGCAGCTGGAAAATTTCAATGATAAACTTGACTCGATTAACCAAATTATGCGTGTTTCACAAAAGCATCTGACTTCGATGAAAAGCATTTTTGGTGGTTTTAAAAACTATTTTTCGAAAAATGCCGAGACCAACCCTAACAACAAGGTTCCACAGTCAAACAAGAAAATATCTTCTTCGGTGAGCGATAACAAGCTTCAGCACACGATCGAGTCTCTCCGAACTGACACATCCCAAGTACGACATCCGAAGGTCAGGGACTTTGATTATGACTCAGCAAATAATACTGGCGGAGTGGATAATAGCAACCGAAAGATGTCGGCCTATGAGCTCCATTCTTCCGAAATCGACAGGAAGTTGGACAATAATTTGGAAGAAATGGGTCAAGGCATAAGTCGTCTTAAGAATTTAGCTCTTGGTCTTGGAAACGAAATTGACAGCCAGAACCAGATGCTTGATACTCTGGCCACTAAATCGGAGAAAGCTCAAGATACGGTCGCCAATCAGAATAGACAAATGAAACGAATTTTAAAGAGCTAATTTTTACTCATACTTCTTTCCACTTGCCCTAATGATGTTCCCCAACATTCTTACTAGTTAAATTTTATATTTAATTTTAATACTTTATTGTATATTTTCTTACAATAAAGGTGTTTTTACAAATCATGAGATGTATATAGATCTACTACAAATACAATGTGGTGTTAGGTTATTGTTGCTGAGCCAAAGGGAGGTAATCGATAAGTGTGACACACTCAAGGTGGACTGGTTGATTGCAGTAGCACAGTGGAACGCGAGTACTTCTGTTCGCCACTGATCCGGGTGCACTCATCTAGGCAGTTTCAGACAAATCCAAGCATTGAGTAATGATAACATATGATGATGATTACCATTAGCATGCCCACTTGTGGTCACTTTGTACCCCAGCGGCGTCATGTTCACCACTACTGTCTTCGGTGGTGCAGTGATGGCCATGATTGGCTACTACTATTGATAAGAGCACAGTAGGCAAGTCCGCGCTTCAGTTCACTTTGAAGTCTACTTTCACTCTTTGGCGAGTCCCAGTGACGATCACATCAGCTTGTCTCCATGGCAACCACCACTGTCTACAGCTCGGATACTCAAGTCCGTCTACGAAACAACGTTACCCTACGGTCCGATTCAAGTGATGCTTCCAATGATGGCTCTAAGTCAAGCCCAACAGGACGGAAGTGGCCTTCCCTCAAGCCGTATGTCAAACAATGGACAGACAACAAGGGTGATCATTAAATGAAGTTTCTTGTAGGATCCACTTTGCACGTGACTCTCTACTCAGTTCCAGTAGTGGCTATACCAACTATCGGGGCTTTGTCAATTTGTGTTTTATCATTTTGGTAAATTATTTCAATGCAATAGTTTTATTTTCAACTATAAGCTATAAATTAACATGACAGGTGTTGTCGAATGTGAGAGTGGCACTGGAAAACATCATCAAGTATGGCATCTTGGTAGACCCATTTCGTTGGGTGGTTTTCTTCAGCATCCCCAACCTTGGCCCTATGATGAGTCTTTTGCTCTGTCTCAATTTCTTTATTCTGGGCTCGTTTCAAATGGAGAGGATATTGGTTCAAAAGCCAATCAAACCGTCCTCACTGGCAGCAATCATCACCATTTATTTGCTAATTCTCCTCGCTTTGCCACCGTTGGTATTCAGTCGAATCCAGTTCAACCCAATAGCTGCTTCCATCAGTTGCACTTTCTACTCTGTCATCTTTCTCAAACTAATTTCGTATCATATGGTGAACCACTGGTGCCGACAACAACGCACAAATGGTCAGGCCGCTTCGGCAAACAACAATCCAGTAGAATGCAAGCCGTCCCTGGACACCTACCCCAACAATCTCACTTTGTCCAGTATCTACTACTTCATCTTTGCACCAACTCTTTGCTACGAGCTCAACTACCCGCGCACTGATCGCATCCGCAAGCGGTTTGTGATTAAGCGTATATTAGAGATTGTAATGCGATAGTTTGTGATTATCACTCGAGACTGATACTATTCATTACAGTTAGTCTTTCTCCAACTGGACATTGGTTTGATACAGCAGTGGGTAGTTCCAACCATTCGTAACTCTCTCGAGCCATTCATGGAGATGTCCGGTAGTCGAATGTTGGAACGCCTTCTCAAGTTGGCTGTAAGTTACTTTTAACCTACCTAATTATCTCTGTAGCCTAACCTTGCACTTATTAGGTACCAAACCACCTTATTTGGTTGATATTTTTCTATTTCTTTTTTCATTCTTTTTTGAATGTGATCGCTGAACTGATGCGCTTTGCCGACCGTGAATTCTACAACGATTGGTGGTGAGTTGGCAGTAACAATTGACCACATTACTATATTATAATCCTCTCACGGTAGGAATTCGACTTCAGTAGAATATTTCTGGAAGAATTGGAACATCCCGGTACATCGTTGGTGTGTGCGTCATATCTACGTTCCACTGTTATCGTTTGGATTTAGCAATTTTAGTGCTTCTATGGTAGTCTTCCTGGTGTCCGCTTTCTTCCACGAGTACCTAGTGTCGGTGCCACTCAATATGTACCGCATATGGGCGTTCACCGGCATGATTATGCAGCTACCCTTTGCTTATCTCGTCCGACGCCTCAATCAGAATCTGGCCAACTACGCGGTGTGGCTGTCGCTGATTATCGGGCAACCATTATGCATTCTCATGTATTACCATGACTTCTATGTGATTCACATCGCCAGTCAGAGTGTAGTGTCCTCACTGTAATTGTTGTTTTTTAAAATGTTTTTAATAAATTGTTGTGCATGCATGCAGTGAAAAGGCTGTGGCAGCGATATCAACCAGCCTTGCCGTCTTTAGAATCGTGCGGAACATACTGTCCTTTGGCCGAATCATACTTGTAAACAGATTCCATCGGCTGGTAGAGAAACATGTTGGACCAGTTATTAGAAGCCAAATTGGGCGAGGTGAAAGAGAAACTTTGACTCTCCAAATTGGCAACCGGGACCCCCTTGGAGAGATCAGACGGATTGAGCACTGTGGTTGCTAGATGCTTGATGAACACTCCTTCTTTCTTATTAGTGAACACTGCCTCATTATCATTCTTGCCTTCGGTTTGGAAGCTGGCCCAACAACTAGACACGAAACCCTTGTCTTTGTCGTACTCTATCTTTCCCTTGGGCGTGTTTACCCCTGCTTGCCCATTACTTGGCCCCATCTCCACGCCACCATAGTTGACTTGAAGTGGCATTACGTTTTCATACTTGCTCAAATCTATCTTTTCCGGAAAACTTGGCTTTAGCAAGTTTTGCAGAATGATGTCCTCAGCCAGGCAGGTTGGAAGGTTTTGCACTACTTGTCCAGTCTGGTGTTGTAAATTTCCCTTGCCAGTGTCCGTCGAGTCATTGGCTGTCCAAGGATTCTGTTTGGGCTCACCTTTCGCCATCACTAGAGAGTGACTTGGATCGCTCATCGTCAACCAAGTTAAAACAGAACAAACATCAAATAGTCATCATTCCAAAGGTACAATTTATTTATGTAAGCATAGAACAAGTGTTCAGTGAACAATCGATACAATTCAATTAGGCAAGTTCTATAGATATGTGTGAGCAGCAGTCGACGTACTATAAGTTGGTAAATTAGTTCCCACTGTGCCAGTGCAAACTGTCCAACAATTACGCAATCATTTGACCAACCCATTGTAAGTCGACTTAGCTGGATGTCACACAGGGTGTGAGGTTCACGCGACAATACCACCACCGGAAAATTCTATTCTTTGTGGTGGCTCGAGAAAATCAAGCCAGTCAGAAGCATGAGTGGGTAAGAGACCCATTGACTTGCACTTGTAGAGAGCCAGCGCGATACCAGCCAAGTTTCCAATCAGATAAATAAACTTTTGCATTATGGCTTGATTACCCTCGATGAGCTTAAATGCTTTCATTACAAAATTATTACAACCAATAATTCAGCTTAGGTTTGATGTTTCTTACTTTTGTTAAAGTTGAACAGAGCTTTGATAGGTCCCAAAAAGAGCATGCCCACCATCATGATGGGAAATATCGAGATCGAGTTACCGGCCATGTACATGATGAAGAGATTCATCGGAATCTGTTTCAATGGAGCCAGTGCAATGTCCCACGACTTCTTCACAATCAAATTGCTATCTACTTCCCGACCACCTTCGTTGTGAATATATCCAAGATTGGAATTGAAACCTGGTGGACTGGCCACTTCATTACGGTCATTGCGATTGGTCCTGGATATTCAGAGTACACTCGTTATTATGATGTGTTATAATTTCACAACTGAAAATTATCAGTACCTTGAAACAAAATTTAAAGACCAACGATGTCTTTGTTGTCGATTCATAATGAAACAATGAGAAACGAGATGTGAAAAAGGATAAAATGAATCAAAACAAGTTTGTGAAATCACACTTCTCTGGTTGACTCGGTGTGATAGAAGTGAATCGATGCAGACAAGTCACTATAGACAGAGCCAGTTGGGTGGAAATGGGCTCCACGTTAACTCACTTTACTCACTTGACATAACACGTGCTCGCGCGACACCACTCTTGTGTCACATACCATTCAATATGTCCGATGAAGAGCAATTGCTCGAAGAAACCATTGAACTGTTGAAATCATTTAAGGACTCTCTTTTGCCTTGCATCTGGTCCGCCAAAAAGCTTCTTCAGCGATTGACCGACAATGAACTTTCCACTGAATCAGGTCTATCCGTTTACGATCTTAAAAATCAGATGTTTCTCGGTTACTTGATGGATTTGGCACAGCTAATCAAGAACAAGCTGAGTGGAGAGAAAATTGATGGCAATGGAACACTGGAGAGACTTGTCGAGGAACGGGTGGTACTTGAGAAAATCCGGCCAATTGAAGATAAGCTCAAGTATCAAGTGGATACGTTGATGAAGGTGCTCAGCACGGGTCAGATTGATCACAATGACCCGATGAATCTCAAGCCAAGCTTCTCCTTTATTGACGCCAACGAGAATGACGCTGAGAGTGATGATAATGATGAGATAGGTGATGAGGAAGAGGATGAAGAAACCGAGGAAAGGAAAACTCAAAGCACTGAGCGAAAGTCCAAGTCAGATGTGTATGTGCCACCGCGATTGGCTCAGATGAAGTTTGAGGACATGGAGGAGAAAAAGAACCGAGCGTTGGAGCATGCAAAGAAGCGAGCCATGAACAGTTCAATCATTCGTGAGCTGAGACGTGAGTTTGACGATGCCCCTGAAGAGGAGCATGACTCCATTCTCCACCAAAAGTCGGGCATTGGCAAGTATCTCAAGCAGAAGAAGCGCTTCGAGGAGGACAACTTTATTAGACTGAATCTCACCAAAAAGCAAAAGGCACAGGCTCGCAAGTTGACTACAGTGCAGTCGGTTGCCGACGATATCATTCGGTTCGAGGACATCTCGGCCCTTGACGCCAACAACTCTAACCACTTCAAAGTGTCCAAAAAGAGGAAAAACAGCAAAAAACCTATGAAGAAGAAAGGGTTTTCTAAAAGACGAAAACATTGAATTGAGCTTGTTATTTTGTTTTTAATCAGCCTTTGTATTTATGATTAGGTATAAAAAAAATAAAATTGTGTTTGCAAAGCTATACTTGAACTTGCAATGTATAAACTAACCAAGTTGATCTGGTTCATGCAAGCACATGTGTGTTTGGGCATAACAGATGTGTTTTCATTTACTTCACATGTTTTGATTGGTGACATCATGTTGGCACCTTATCTCCGAGTCTTTCACCGGAGAATTATTTATGCCTCAAGCAATTTCTTCCGAGCTTCTCAACTTCAATATACCACAAATCGATCATCAGGTTACGAATCCGAAACAGCTGAGATTCGCGATGCCTTGAAACAATTCAACGTAAATGAAAGTTCTTTTTTTGAAGATGATGATCTCGACTTGGAGAATAAAAAACCGAGACTATCTGGTGCGATGCCAGTGAAGTCGATTAAGAGAAAGTCACTCTATGATCGGCGTAATGTTTTTGTCGACTATCGAAGAGTTCAAGTGCGAGGTGGAAAAGGTGGTGATGGGATGATATGTTTTCTCCAACTTTGGTCTAATCCGATGGCAGGCCCGAGTGGCGGAGATGGTGGCAATGGTGGTCATGTGATTTTTGAAGCTAGCAAACATATGAGATCTTTGAGTCGAGTCAAGTCAAATTACACTGGATTGCCCGGCGAGAATGGCATGCAGAAAGACATGACCGGGAAAAGTGCAGAGCACCTTGTCATTAAAGTTCCTATTGGAACTCTTATCAAGAATTCGGTAACCGGAAAACTTATAGCTGAGATGCACTGTGAAGGAATGAAGTTTTTAGCGGGGAAAGGTGGCGCCGGGGGCAAGGGCAATCACTACTTTCTGAGCAACGTCAATCGACACCCACGTGTTGCAGAAGTTGGTGCCACTGGTGAGCACAACACATGGATCTTAGAGCTCAAGATGATTGCACACGCTGGCTTGGTGGGCTTTCCCAATGCCGGCAAGTCGACCTTGTTGAGTGCGGTATCGAGAGCCAAGCCAAAAGTGGCAAGTTATCCCTTTACTACACTCAACCCAATGGTTGGTATGGTTCAGTACGATGATGGCGAGCAACTTGCAATCGCAGACTTGCCCGGCATAATCGAGGATGCCCACAAAAACCACGGACTGGGCATCAGCTTTCTCAAGCACGTCGAGCGATGTGTCTGTCTATTCTTTGTTATTGATATTTCAGCAACTGATCCTTTTCAACAGTTGAGAACGTTAATGCGAGAGTTGGAGCTATACAAAGAAGATTTATCAAAAAGACCTATTGCTGTAGTGGTTAACAAGATTGATATCGAGTTTTCGGATGAAAAGTTGAATCATTTTTGCAATAATCTTGAACAGCATAACCTGGCTCATTTGCGTGTATTTCCTATCTCAGCCAAGTATGGCCACAATCTCACTCAATTATTAGTCTACCTACGAGAGTTGTATGATATGAATTATTCCTCTCCAGGGATAAATCAAAATAATAAAATGATTGATTAAATAATTTTTTATTATATATTTTATATACATTTTAAAAATGTAAAAAGTATGAGCTGCCATCTGGTGGGGTTTTACTCCAGCTGCCAGGTGACACATGTTTGTTGTTGACCGGTGGTAGTGAGTGTGACTTTGGACCGTTGGTCACTTGACTTGGCAAGTTCCACTTGTGGATTGAGCGCGATCGGCGTCACCATGTACGCCATTTGCAAGACAATCTGTCCCTCGAACCATGTAGAGCACTCAATCTATTGTCATTTCTACAGCTACAACGAGCGCAACTTGGTCACTGCTGGTGCTAATGTGCTCAAGGTGTATCGATTGATTCAAGACTTGTCACCGAAAACAAATCGAAACGAGTATGAGTATTTAGAATCAAATGAGCTTAGTGACAATGTGCGACTTGAGTGTCTTCACACTTTTACTCTCAACGCTAATGTAGAGTCACTGAACTCGGTGTCATTTGTCGGCGCTTCTCGTGATTGTCTTCTTCTCGCTTTTGCCGATGCCAAACTTTCCATTGTTGAATACGACCCGGGAACGCATGATTTGAAGACAATATCTTTGCATTATTTTGAAGACAATGACATGAAGTTGGGCTTCACGACCAACAGCCGTCCTCCACTAGTTAGGGTCGATCCCGAGAATCGTTGCGCGGCAATGTTAACTTATGGCAAAAGCCTTGTGATCATTCCATTTCGCAAGGATATTGTAGTGGAAGAGTCGGATTCGTTGTTTTTGTCTGCTGCCACTTCTGCCAACGCCACAGGAAGTAAGAAGATGCCAGTTTTGCCATCCTACAAGCTCAACCTAGACTGCGAGCAGTATGGTGTCAATATCATCAACATAGTAGACATACAATTTCTCTACAATTACTACGAGCCAACTTTGATGATTCTCTATGAGCCGGTGAAAACATGGCCTGGTCGGGTAGCGATGCGTCAGGACACAGTCTCAATGATCACTTTATCTCTTGATGTACATCAACGTGTCCATCCTCACATCTGGTCTCTCAACAATTTGCCTTTCAACACGTTTGGTGCAATGCCAGTGCCTAAGCCCATTGGGGGTGTGCTCATCTTAGCCAACAATGCATTGATTCACTTGAACCAAGGTCTCCCTCCATATGGCATCTCGTTGAACTGTTTCAACGAAGGCAACACTTCGTTTCCACTCAAAAAGCAAGATAGTGTGTTGCTCAGTCTCGACTGTAGCCAGTCTTGTTTTGTGTCTAACAACACCATCTTGTTGAGCCTGAAGAATGGTGAACTTTGTCTCTTGAAGTTGCATCATGACATGACTCGAAGTTTACGCACTTTTAATTTTACTATCATTGGTTCCTCTGTGATGGTAACTTCACTTACCAAATGCGAGAAAGGCTACTTTTTTCTTGGATCTCGGCTTAGTCACTCTTTGTTGTTGCATTTTATCGAGAAGACAGATGGTGAAAAGACCGAGTCGCTTAGTATTCATCCTAAGGCTTCAACGGATTCTCACTCACTAGAAGTGCCAGACTTTGAGAATAGTGGCAAAAGTGAAGACGAGTATCTTTATGGAGATGAGTATAGTTTTTCACAAAAACGACTTAAAGTTGAACCCGAATTCAACGAGCTACAGGATGTAGAAGTTTCTAAGAAAGAGGGTGAGGAAAAGTCTACCACGGCTGATCATGAAGAACCAAGTGATGCAGATAATGAAACGCAAAACAAGCTTGTGTCTTCAAATAGCACAGAGAACTTTCTCAAGGTTTACGAAAACAAGGATTTGTCCTACCACCTTCAACTGTGCGACCTGATTTACAACATTGGCCCGTGCGGTAACGTGTGCATTGGTGAGCCTACTAACAGTTTTGAAGGTGAAAGCAACTATTGCGATATTGAAGCTGAACTGGTCACCACCTCAGGCTACCTCAAGAATGGAGCACTATCTATTGTTCAGCGCACTATCAAGCCTCAGATTAACACCAGCTTTAAACTATCAGGCTGCATCGATGCTTGGACAGTGTACGGTCCCGACTACTATTCCGAGAAGGACACTTCGTTACACAAGTACTTGATCCTAAGCCAGGAAGAGGCAACTTTGGTTTTTCAAATCGGTCAAGAGATTAACGAACTCGATCATAGTGGTTTTATCACACAAAGTCCCACGGTGTTTGTAGGTAATCTGGGTGATAATCGCTACATCTTGCAGGTGTGCGCAAGAAGTGTGCGCTTGTTAGATGGACCACATCAACTGCAGCATTTTCCACTAGACGTGGGCTCACCTATAGTGTTCACCTCACTGGCCGACCCATACTCGGTGCTCATGTCAGAAAAGGGGGTGGTCATTCTTTTGCGCCTCAAGATTGACCCACACACTGGCTCAGCTCGTCTGGTGGTCACCAAGCCCGATTTGTCCACTGCTCGCTCTCGAATCACATCAATGTGCATCTACAAAGACGTCAGTGATCTCTTCACCACTAAAGGCAAACATTGCGAGCAATTTCAATCGAAACGTGCCATGTCACAGAGGAGAAACAGTACCACAGCATCGCTTGGCACAGCTCTCTCACAGTTGGTCACTGTTTCCAATGTGGACGAGGAAGACGAATTGTTGTACGGCAAATCAGGCAACTTTTTTGGAGATACCAAAGAAGATGATTTTGTCGAGGAAGATGAAGAGGCTTGTTTAGTAACGATTCGCAAGAGAGAACCTACTTTTTGGCTATTTTTAGTGCGTGAAAATGGTATTCTTGAAGTCTACACCCTTCCCGACTTCAAACTTGTTTACTTGGTCAAGAACTTTCCACTCGGTCTGCGTGTGTTGGTGGACAGTGTGCAGACTACTGATCACTCATACCAAGACCAAGTAGATAGCTCCAATAAGCCGATGGTTCGTGAGATATTGGTCTGTGGCATGGGCTTGCATGCCACTCGTCCCTTTCTCTTTGCCCGACTTGATGAAGATTTGTACATTTATGAAGTTTTTCCTTTCTTTGAAGCTCAAGTGGAGAATCATCTGAAAGTGCGATTTAAGAAGATAACCTCTAGTTGCATATTTTTGAAACCTTTTAATTTGGCTTCCAATACCGAAAGTGAACTTTTACCAAGTTTGGCTAAGAAGAACGTTTGGATGCGTTCTTTTTCAAACATTGCTGGTTACTCTGGTGTTTTTCTATGCGGTCCATATCCATTCTGGATGTTGATGACTCATCGCGGCGAGCTAAGACTACATTCGATGGAGATCGATGGTCCTGTGACAAGCTTTGCAGATTTCAATAACGATAATTGTCCCAATGGTTTTCTCTATTTCAACGCCAGTGACGATCTTCGCTTCTCAGTGCTACCTGATCGGTTGCAACTTGATTCAAGCTGGCCCATCAAGCAAGTGCCACTCAACCGAACAGTGCATTTCATAAACTATCATATGGAGAGCAAGACGTACGCACTGGTCACAAGTCGACCTGTCGAGGTATCGCGAATCGTGCGTGTAGGTGGCGATGAGAAAGACTATGATACAATCGAGCGCGATGCTCACTACCTGCCTGCCATCACTGAGCAGTTCGAACTTCAACTCCTCTCCCCTTACAACTGGACTATCATTCCAAGCACCACTGTCGAGATGGAAGAGTGGGAACATGTTACCTGTCTTAAGAATGTTATGCTTGCCTCCGAGGGTACCAGTTCAGGTCTCAAGGGTTATATTGTTCTGGGAACTAACTATAGCTATGGTGAAGATGTCACGAATCGCGGACGCATTTGGATCTTTGATATCATTGAAGTAGTGCCTGAGCCAGGTCAGCCACTGACCAAGAACAAGTTTAAGATAGTTTACTGCAAGGAGCAAAAAGGACCAGTAACGGCGCTATGTCAAGTTAAGGGCTACCTCCTCTCTGCAATCGGGCAGAAGATCTACATCTGGCAGCTGAAGGAGTCACAGCTAATCGGTATCGCTTTCATTGACACTCAGATCTACATTCACACCGCCACTTCATTACGCAACCTCATTCTTGTGGGAGACGTCTACAAATCAATCTCACTTTTGAGGTACCAAGAGGAGACGCGAACATTGTCACTGGTTAGTCGGGACCACAAGCCTTTACAAGTCTATGCTTGCGAGTACTTTATAGACAACACACAAATGAGTTTTGTAGTGTCGGACATTGACAAGAACCTCATCATCTTTGCCTATCAACCGGACACTTTGGAAAGTCTTGGCGGAACGCGGCTCTTACGGCGAGCCGACTTTCACCTTGGTTTACATGTCAACTCCTTTTTCCGCATTCGATGTCGAGCACCGTGTGAGGAGTTGGATGTCAGAGTGAAGCAGTCTTACCACCGACGGCATGTCACCATGTTTCTTTCCCTGGATGGTGCTCTTGGCTATCTGCTGCCCATCAACGAGAAGACCTACCGTCGGTTATTGATGTTGCAAAATGTCCTCACTACTCACATGCAACACGCAGCCGGACTTAATCCTAAGGGCTTTCGCATGGTCAAGATCCGTACAGCTGACCTACACAATCCAAGCAAGAACATTCTCGATGGTGATCTACTTTTCAAATTTCTTAACCTTTCTCTTACTGAAAAGGTGGAGATTGCCAAAAAGATTGGCACAAGCACTAAACATGTAAGTTGTTAAAAAGCTTATTCAATCATGGAATTTTATTAACTTTGCGTTATTAACAGGTTATCGAAGATCTTCAAGAAATTCACTGTATCACATCACATTTCTGAAAATCGTAGATGTTACAAATGACAAATATATTTAAACTTTGGCTTGATCTTTGACCGGTTGAAGCTCGACATCATTATATTAAAGCCGTTGATTTTGTACAGTTTTTCATTGTGCTTAAAAGCAAATACTGTCTCATTTTTGGGAATAGCTACATATTTACCAAAGAAATATCATTATTGTAATAAAATTCAATATATATAAATGACTTACTTACTTAAAAGACGGTTATCTGGACTGAGGAGACGAAATGTGTTCTTTGACTCTTGCACCAAATAGCCTTTTAAGCCGATGATAGAAGGATTTTTTGAAGCGCATACTATCAGGTATGCACCGTGAAAGTCAACCCTAGTCAATTTCAACTCATCCAACTTGTTTTTGACTTCACCGAGAACCGAATCAAAGTAGGAGTGCCAAAGTAGGTTGATTTGATGAAAATCGGTAAAACGAAAATGCTCCTTTTTAATGTTGAACAGAGCCCTTCTCTGTTTCGAGTTGAGACATTTTCGGAGACATTTCGTTTTGGGCTTGTTGCGCTCAATCACCTCATACATGGAGTACACCTTGTAGCGAAGATCATCACCAACGTCCTTCTTAGGAATCGAGTCAACAATGCTGGACACATCCGTGGTTCGTCCTATTCCAGGCTCAATGCCGATTAGATGGCTCACATTAATCACTTCGTTAGGTAACGTCGAGTAGATTGCTAGAAAGTGAAAACGCATTAATGTGAATGATTCTGAAAAATAAATGATAGAAACTACCATTATCGAGTTCCATGATATTTAAGGGAAGAAAAGCGGTGTTTATGTGTGTGTTGTATGTCAATATGAAGCACATGTGAAGTGTGTAACGTGGTCTATGAACGTGTGGGTTCAGTAAACAGAACTAATATATTATAAGCAAGATCTAGAGTAGCGGCGTTAGTTGCAGCAGCGGGCAGTCACATGCCGTTGCTTAGCTTTGTTTGTCCATTTTACTAGAACCTACAAGACCCTACTCATCATGGTATCACGTAGCATTCAATCCGACCACAAGGATCTCATTCACGACATTGCCTACGACTATTATGGCCGTCGTTTAGCGACTTGTTCCTCGGACCAAAGTGTTAAGGTAGGGCTTATTGACATTTCCATTGCTGCTTTGTTTTGTTACATGATGTTCATGTGTTTATTTATTAATTCAAAACAATACAGGTTTGGGATATTGGTGAAAACGGTCAATGGCATTGCACTTCTGCATGGAAGACACATGCTGGATCGGTGTGGAAGGTGACATGGGCACACCCAGAGTTTGGTCAAATTATCGCAACCTGCTCTTTTGATCGCACTGCTATCATTTGGGAAGAAATGAGTATGGTTTTTGAGTTTCAATTTTTTACTTGCAATAGTAATTTTTTATTTAAGTTGCTGATAGTAATAACAATAGCATCGAAAGGAATCAATCAGTGTGGATTAAACGAAACACCTTTGTCGACAGTCGTACCTCGGTCACAGATATCAAGTTTGCGCCAAAACATTTTGGCTTGATGCTCGCCACTAGTTCGCTGGATGGTTTTGTTCGTATCTACGAAGCACCAGATATGATGAACATTTCCCATTGGTCAATTCAATACGAAATCAGCGTCAACAAATCGGTCAGTTCGATCTCGTGGAACCCATCGTTGTATCGACAGACCTCTCCCATGCTAGCGATTGGCTGCGATGATACCTCGATTGGAGGTCCAAAGGTAATGCTCTACGAGTTCAATGAGCAAGCTCGCGACTGGTACAAGATTTCCGACAAGTCGTGGCCGGGTGTCTTTGATCAAGTTCACGACATCGCGTTTGCGCCCAACGTTGGTCGGTCTTTTGACCTACTCGGCGCGGCCACTAGTCGGGAGGTGAAGATTCTCTCGATTCGCATGCAGGAGAACGAAAAGGAAGTGGTCTCTTCACCACAGGGTGCCATGAGTGTAACCTCCACCGGCCAAGTGACCACCAAGCGACACTACATCATCAAGGTGTTAGCCTCGTTCGAGGATCACGGTTCCCAAGTGTGGCGTGTCTCGTGGAACATTACCGGTACTATTTTGGCTTCCTCCGGCGATGATGGCCTCGTTCGGCTCTGGAAAGGTAACCAACATAGCTCATCTCGCACTTCTATCTCACGTTTGTTTTTATTTCTTGTCTTGTAGCAAACTGCCTTGACAATTGGAAAAGTGTGGGAATACTTAAATCGGATAAAAATATGATTCGAAGTTTAAACAAAAGTAACAGTGAAAACGAAAAAAACGAGGCTAATTTTCGAACAATGAATTATCCTTCTTATGACAAATAATTTTTTCTCTTTCTCACGCTAGATTTATCGCTTTACATCATCCATTTGATTAAGTAAAATAAAGATTCAGATTAATTTTTAAAATTTTGTACATTATTAATGGTGATTAACTTGGTGAATTGTTTTTTGTAATATAATCGAAAGTAAGAAATGCTTTGCAAGAACTAACAAGATAGTTTCAATATATAGCAAAAAATAAAGGTACTTTCAAAAGCAAAAAGATAATATATAATCAATATATAACTAATATAAATGAAAATAAAATAACATATTGCTTGGTGAAAGGTAGAGGGCAAGTGAACTAAGAATCGGATCGGTCAAGTCGAGTAAGTGTTTAGCGACAGATAGAGCTAGTTGGAGGAGTTGGTGGAGCTCTCTCTACTCGTCGTCGTCATGGTGCGAAGAGGGTAGCGAAGACTTGCTGTTGTCGGTGTGGAGGTGTGCTTGGCTCATGGTGCCATTGCAGTCAATCGAGGCGGTAGTGAGTGCACTCGAGCTGATCATGTTCGAGTTGATGGCACCACCGATTCCGCCACTGACACTGTTCTCGTGAGATCCATTGTAGCGGTTCAACTCGAGGTGACCGTTGTGCGCTGTGCCCGCGTGCTGCAGAAAAAGGTCTTTCAGGAAACTAAGCTCCTTGGTTAGAATCTTCACTTTTGTCTCGAGACGCTCGTTTTCCGCCTTCAACTCCACCACTCGCTGCATCGTTTGCTGGGTCTTCATCTTTGATTTTGTTCGCGACTTTTTCACTGCCATATTGTTTCGCTCACGGCGCTTCCTGTACTCATCACTATTCTTGTCGAGTATTATTCGGTTGACGCGTCCGTACTGGCGACTGGAAGAGCCGCGCGAAGAGGAAGGATTCGACACCATGCTGGAGCTGCCTTCACCAGAACTGTTAGTGTCCTCCAACAGCTCCTCTTTGATGTCTTCTCCCGATAAATTAAGAACTTGACCTTTTCCTGCTAATTTCTTCGTGATTGGGCTCATTTGGTAGTGTGTCTATCAGAAATAATGTTATTTGCAATCTAAGTGCTTAAAAAGTAGATGACACCTTACCTGAGAAAACGAAATCAAAACCCTTCAAAAGATAAGAAGAAAGACAGCTCACATAGCGTCAGTAGTGCCTGATGCAACCTATGACGAGAAGTGTGTGAGCACGATGCTCGCAATTAAGGGTAGTCAGTAGCTTGAAGAGTGGTCAAATGCTGCGAAAACGAGAGAAGAAACGGTGTTAGGTTCAACAAAATAGACAGAGCCGCGATTCTCTAGCACGAGTGACACAAGTGAGAAGCGCGACCATATCGTCGGCATTACGAAATACACACACACAGCAGACGCGGAGACCGAATCGCCTATAGGCGAGACTTGCTGGCGGCTGACGATGGTCGCAACTCTACCAAACACTGAGGATTGATACTGGCTCGGTGCTCTTCACTCTCCACTATGCTCAATGCTGATGCCACACGGCGGCCGACATTGATGTAATAGTGCAGAGTGCGCGCGCCAGTGCGGCGGACAGGCTACGAAGATAGCCGTTTGCAGCCAGTTAAAGCTCTGACGAAATGCAAGTGCGCTCCAACAAAGCAAGATCACTCACGGTACCACTCACCCAGAAGGGAGAAGGTGCGCGCACGAGTATATAGCGCCTGAGAGATTACGACACTGCCAATGCGGCCACTGTTTTGAATGTCAACCCTAATTACTTTGTTTTCAACCAAACCTAAATCAATTGGCATGCTCTGATCTAACCGAAAACTCAGGTAAATGATCAATCTAGGCAATTGATGAAACGATAGCTTAGGGTGACATGGGTTATACACCAAAAGGTTGACACTCACCAAAAGAAGAGGGTTGGTGAGAGGAATCAAGAAGTGTAGTGAGGCGAAGCGTGTGAAACGCAGCCGGGAGGTCACCGTCGGTGGGGGTAGGTAGGAAACGAGCTATTGAGAAGCAATCGGACAGTGACAGGTGAGTTGAGCTTAGGCGGCATCGAGTTGCATCATCTCTCGGCGCGTTGCTCACTGGAATGCACTTCTCACTCTGGCTATTTCCACTCCACTAATCACCGATGACGACATCACCACTAGAGTGGCAGTAGACACTTCTGGTAGGCCAGGCCTGCGCACAGCTGCTCCGGCTTCAAGAATTGCCAAGCAAGCGGCACTACCTAACAGTGATCACACCATGGATTCAAGCCAATCTGCTCATCACCAACCAACCACTATGTCTAATAATGGTGACCACATTCTAGTTGGAGAAGAACCAAAGAATCAAGAACCAACCGAGGTGAATGATAATTCTTCGTCAGTGGAAGTTTGTCAATTGGAGAATGACAGTTCGAACAAAAACCAACGCATTGCAGAGTTAGAATCTCTCATAGAGGAACTCAAATGTAAAAGGAAAGTTGAGATGAACGAGTTAAGTAGCAACTATGAAAGTCGACTCAAGCAGCTGCAGATGGAGTCGAACCGAAGAGAGAACATATTGATTATGCGGTTGACCCTAAAGGACAAGGAATTACAAGACTGTTTGGTAAGGCCTTGACTTGTTCTAAGTTTTGCACTAATCCCGTGAGGTCACGCAGGCTCAAGTAGAAGCACTGAAAAACTCACGTCTACCTAGCAGTACTCAACTTAGGTCGTACCTTCTCGACCCTGCACTCAATTACATGTTTGAAAAGATGAAAAAAGAAGTTGATGACGCTAGGTCCAGAGTGGAGGAAATGCAAAATGAGATGAATGCATGGAAATTCTCTGCTGACAGGTAACTCAACTCAAAGTTACTGATTATTGTAATAATTTGTTGTAAATAGCATCACAGGAAAACAACTGATGGCAAAATGTCGTCAACTGCATCAAGAGAACGAAGAATTAGGAAAGATGATCTCATCTGGTAAGATTGCAAAACTTGAAAGTGGACTGGCAATGCACAAAAATTACTCTGAAACCCTCAAAAAGAGTCAATCAGGTTGAATTCATAGTGGTTGAAATGACGGTGGGCACTAACGAGTTGTTTTGTAGAAATCGAGGAAGTGTTGAACGAGATCGAGGAGGAAGCGGAAGGACTGCAAAACACTGTTTACCAGTTGCAACAAAAGTTGCAAGAAGTAACTGACAAGCAGGACCAACTTGCCTTGGAGTTACAACAAGACCAAGGCGAGAATCTACTTGAGCACAAAGTGCCAAACCAGTCAAGTTAGTGAAGTATTTAATTAATTTGCATTTTATCAATGTATATATGTTCTTTTTTGTTAATTGTCTAAAATACTTAATCACACCGGATTTTATACAAAGGTTTTAATAAACATTTTGTACATTACAATCTAATATTGGTTAAAAAATGTATTTGATGATAACAATATAAACAAATTACTTAAAATTGATAACTATCGATATTTCTATTTCTTGCTCCTGAGAGTCATTCGATGAGTTGGTGTATCAAGAGATTTTTTAAAGGTTTTCGATCTGTAAAATAAAAGCTATATTAGCAATCATCTATGCAAAAGTTATGATGATGATTTGTATACTTTCGCTTGGATGGCGTGGCAAATGGGTCTTCATTGGTAGGATCAAAACTTTCGGAAGACTCAGACTCGTGATCCTCATCCTGTTGATTGTGATCACTAGCGCTGGTGGAAGCTTTCGCCAGTCGTAATCTGTCTTTTCCATCGAAGTCGAAAGACACCTTCAACTGTTTGTGTATCTCGGAACCACGCTCCGAATCTGTGTCACTGTATGCCCCTTTGAGGATTGATGAAGGCTTTTTCGAGTTCGAGTCAATTTGGCCAAGAATCTCAATCTTTCGTTTCACTTCGGGAGTCTTCAACACCGAGAACAAATCCTTGCGGGCACTGGATGCATTTTTTGCTTTGACAACTCGCGAATTTTGCAATTTCGAAACATTAGGTGATAAATATACTTTTTTGTTTTTAAAGCTAGAATGTAATCTGAAATCAAATTCAAGCACAATTAGAATAAGTATTCTTAAGTAGTGTACTTAGCCACTTACTTTACAGATGAAAATGATTTTTCATTCAAAACTCCCTCATTGGCTTCAAGCATTCTTTCGACAATGCGAGACGACGAGACTTTAGTAATGCTTTTGGTCTTGGGATTCACCTTGATGGTTGTATATTGAGTAGAGTATGTGACCGGCAAGGTTGTGTTCGACGTATTCGAGATAAGGCTTGAAATCTCGTTTGCTAGGTCTAGCATTGAGTGTGGCAACACTGAAGAGTAAGCTTCTATCAAATGCAAAATTTGCTTATTCTCTTCCGAACCATTGCTAAACTCGCGCTCATATTCTTTCACAATGTTGATCGCTTCAAGCAGTTTGTTGTTGAGCACCAGATACAAGACCAACATAGCCTTTGAGTTGATGTGCTTCGAGTTCAAGAGATAATCAATGAAAACTTTTTCCTCAAAGCTATCTAAGGGAATCTTGCAAATCTTCACAAGCGAGTTAATCTTTTCGCACACAAAAAATAGCTTGTAGAGCACTTGATACGAGTTTTCGCCTGAACGGCGTTGCCGTTGAAACTCGAACGCAGCGGTGAGATTGTCATTGAGAAGCAACATCTGAATGTAGAGATTCTCGTTTTGCTCGGTATCAAGCAGAAAGTGGTCGCAACACATGGTGAATACGAGAGCACTCTTGAACTCGTTCTCAAACAGAAACAACTGAACGATATGCTGAATGACATCGTGAAACAAAGTGATGTTACACTTGAATTCGGTTAGAGCTGAAGTGACCATTGGGTGTGTTAGTGACTGCAGCGCTGAATCGTACTTCTGGTGATCTACCCACCATAAACCTTGCACTAGTTGTCGCAACTCTTGAGAGATGTTGAGGGTAGAGATAAAAACCATGATACGTTGGGCAGCGTACTCATTCTGTTCATTGAGGTGATGCCACAGATCAAACAAAAAGTAAAACAAAATAATCTCTTTGTAAACTTGAGGTACATTTTCGAGAAGAAATATCTGCAGCAGCGAATGTACGTTTGGCGGAGGATAGAGACCAACCAAACTATCGGTCGAGTCTTGTTCCTGCTTCCAGATAGGACTGAGATGTGCTTCAAACTGACCAACGATCAAGTCTATGAGCAAAATGCGCTTCTTTTGAAAGAGCCGTGGATTCACCGACAACAAGTATTGTCGCCGTTCACAGTAAACCTTATGGATACCTTCGTACGAATAAAAAGGTTTATCTTCCAAGTTTGATGTTTCTGCCTCTTGTTCGGGTAACAAGCTTGAATCTTCAAACAAAAATATATACTTGAGGTAGCTACGAATCAACTCAATCACCTCGAGTCGAATGTTTAATTCGTCAAAGCCTTGTTGAGTAAGAAGGGTGGAATTCTGTTGAAGTTGCTTGAGTAAAAACGATAGAGTAGAAAGAAAGCCTTCAAGCGATACCAGTTTAGCTTGATCTTGTTGTGAAATGTTGCAACCAGACATATCAAACAAAGGTTGAGTTAGCTGATCAATGAAACTTTTGATCCAGCTCACTTTGCCCCAAATCCAATCAAGTAAGTGTTTGAGATTACACCCAAGGTTGGAATACTCGCCAGTTGCCCACTCTTTGATGACACTTATAAGCCAGGATGTCATGTTGTTCTCTAGGGCCGTGTTTAGTAACAGTTCACGTTTGGCTTTGAGATCTCGCGCAACAGTACACTTTGTTTTATCAATACGAGGCGAATTGTTCACTGAAAATATGTCTGGTAAGGAGAGACCATACTGAGAACACTTGGTTGCTAAGTTTTCAGGCTCAAGCAAGATACTGGGACCAGCTTTCACAATCTCCGAGATTAGCTTTTTCTGATAGCCCAAGAAGGATACGTTGCATATCTTGAAGTTGGAGGCCACTGTGATATTAAACGACACCGACAAGGGATATGCGTGCATGTCCACGTAGAATAAGTTCGAGTTAAACCGGCTAAGTGAGCTAGAGTCAAAGTACACAGCTTGGATCTGATCTGGGAAGAATATCTTGTTTAACGAATTCAACGAGTAAATCGAGAGAAAGGGACAAAAACCATTGTCATCCACGCACAGAGTCTTAGGAGTATAGATATTATACCATTGGTTGAGGTCAAACAGTGCCAAACTGACGCTTCTTTTCTGAGATCGTTCACACGTTTCCCAAGCCATAAAGAGATAGTTAAAGTCGACTGGTGACATATCTTCCTCGGATATCTTGGTGGAGAGAACTTGATGCACGGTGAAACAGTCTAACAATCGACTGTTGCCCATTCCAGATAAATTTTTAAATGGGTTCACAGTGAGAGGAAACTCAAACTCGCAAGAGCACTTTTTGCAATCGTTCAGATAAAACCCATAGTTCTCAATGTATTCCTTGTTTTCGAAAATAAGAGTGTAGAGAAAAGCAGTGGAGTAGGATTCCAGTGGCAATTCTTTGACATTGGGTGTTCGCGTGCACGCTCCTCTCACCACCCACATGTAGCAATGCTGTCTTGGATCATTTTCAGGAGCTTGATAAGCAAACGAAACCACAGATGAAAGTCCAGCGTCAAGACCACATGCCACTTCCATTTTTAAATCCTTCAAATTAATCAGGTGAAATCCTCCAAAATTATAGCCAAGACAGAGAAGTGACAGTTGCGGTATGTAATGCAGTGCACTAATGTAGACTTGATTCTGTAGGTAGGAGTGCAGTATTTGACCATCTGCACTGCGGTAATTGAACCTGCCCTTGGTTCTCGCGTCGGTGTTGAGAGGAATACAGATCACTTGATTGTGAAAGTTGGCGGTGCGTCGCTTATTGCTGAGATCAACTTGAGCGTTACTGCAGCAGGTAAAGATGAAGACCTGTTTGGGCACCAACGGCACTGGTGAATAGGAATCGAGCAGAAGGTCCAGTAAGAAAAGCAAGCCACTTTCGCAACCGAGTGCCACGATTCCATTCATGCAAGTTAACTCGCGACTTATAGGCCATGATTTTGTGCTCTCCCCCGCACCACTTAGAATCACTTCGGCACATGACACATTAAAAGGAAAGTCGATGGTATTTAAAATCTTGTTCAAACGAATGTCAAGAATGCAGATATAGCTTCGAAAGTTTGTCAAACTCAAAATAGCAATCAGTTTGTATGGATGGCGAAAAGAGGATGTCACTTCAAGTCGATCAGTCAAGCGTATCACGTGAGATATGGCAATAGTTGGATCGTTAAATATCTGGCCAAAGTCAAAATAGCTTATCAAACGATTGCTGCATCGATGATCATAGCTAAAAACTTCAAGCTTAGCACCGGTGATGTTCCATATAAATTTAGCTAAAAATCAAACAAAACAAGCAAATTATAGTCAGATGTGTTATTGTTGTAACAAGGATAGTGAAGAAACAAACCAGATAGATGATTGGAAGTCGATGAGAAGTAGAGAGTGCCTCTGTCTCTTTCTTGTCCGGATACGTTGGGCGATCCCTGCAAGGTCACTAGGCTTTGGAAGCGTTCCGCGCCGATAGCATCACACTCGACCTTGCTCTCCATCACGCCGGCAAATGAGACAAGATGTGCCGCTCACAGCACGTGCTTCCATCAGCTCAAACCACAATCGGCAGTTGCCTTTGGCGCAATGTATACAACAATCACTTTTGCGGCCCTCCACAGAGCATGTTCTCACTTTTTCTCCTCTTTCTATCTAGTTTACTGTAAATCCTCATACACGATTCAACTCTCACCCATGTAAGAGTTTCTATACAAAATGGACCTTTGTGCTTGAAAAAAGTCTACTCGCGTGTCCACGTTTCTACTTTCATAGTACAGTAGGCCCTCGCACTTACGGGCTGATGAATAAGCAAAATAGAAAGCATTAATCGAATTTCATTAATGCTTTTTACTTTTCCTTTGCAAAAACACGTAAGTGTGAGGAAATACTGTACAAGTTGCTGCGAATCGACGCTCAATTGTGTCTAGTACTTGTTTGAATTTGCCGAACTTAGAGCTGTTTCGATCTTTTATTTTGTTTCGACAATGTACACTAACTTGCTGAGAGCAAACTGTATTCAAAAAAATAATAAATACATTTCATGTCACTTGTGCGTAGAATTCACATATTTAATAATAATTATTAGTATTTGAAAATTTGAATCATAACACAGAAAGTTGGATTCGAATCGGTTAAGCACAGTGGAAGTAAGGTAACTCTTACAGTGAAATGGTAGAAAACCAAAAATGCCAGAACATTAACATAAAACATAGAAACGATCATACTTGTCATTAATATATAGGAGATATCTCAATGTTACAATAGGTGGAATAACTTGCAGAACATTGAAAGAGAAATTAAAGAGTAGGTTAAATTAGCTTAGGACCATATCATGCTGAGCACACCGGTTCTCGTCCGATCACCGAAGTTAAGCAGCATCGAGCCGAGTCAGTACTTGGGAGGGTGACCACCTGGGAACACTCGGTGTCCTAAGCTTTTTGTTTTCTCTATTATCTGGCCCTGAAATCGATATTTTCAACCTGAATAATTTGATCATTTTTAGCTCTCATTCGCAAATTAGACATTTAACTCCGAAACTTCTAACTTAACTTCTAAAAAATATAAATAAAGCCAATATTTCTTATAAATTTTTTAGATTGTGAGTCAAAGTGTGTCGCATGCACACTTACACCATCTACTAGCAAAAAAAAATCACGTTCATGAGAACAATACTACAGTGCTAATAGAGAAGGCAAATACATATGTGACGCCATCTAGGAATAATGGGCTGCACTGAAG
>DVQH01000133.1:0-42612 GCA_018231625.1 Papilio phestus
CACTTCTCTCGCCCTGCTCATAGGCGAGAGCTCAGCTCTCCCTTCTTATTTAATTCTAACTTTAAAGTTATATTTTTAATTATTTTAGTTGCTGACTAGCATAATTATTTTTTTATCAAAAATATATTTATTAGCTTATCATAAACTTTATGATAAATCAATGAACCATCATGTTATCTACTAACACACCCTTTCAGTGTTTGAATAGATAGTAAAACCCATTAACCAATTGGAAATTATTCAACAAAAATAATAATTTTGCTTGGGAGTGTACATAGATTGTGAGCCACTCAGTCGCTGTTTCAATACAGTAGTTCCATTTTTATTTAATAACAATTTTTTCGATTCCTTGCTTGGTTTGAGTGATCTACTAAATACGCCCGTGATTTGTAGACATTTAACTATAATTTTATGAATTATGGAAAATTATTAATTTAAATATCGAGACTTTGCAAAAAATAAAAATCGTGTCTGCTTCCTTAATGCAGGTAATGTTTTCAATGGATTTATGAGGATGAGAATGAAGGATTAGGTTACAAACGACAAACGCGCAAATTTATGCTTGTAAAACAGTCCATAAATAATCAGCATCGAATCAGGCGAAGAGTCGTGATGTATTTAGGTTTTACATTGTAAAATATTAATTGTCAAACAGAGGTAATTGCCGGCAGCTAGCACTGTGTATTCATCATGATGACTCGGCCACCGGAGTGGAGTGGTTTTCCAATAGAAGTGACTCGCTCTGTGTGGAGTTGATTGAAATTTAATTTATTCAACATTCTATCATTGTCCTAATCGTGCCTATTGGCAGGACAAATGCAAGCTCAAAACTTTGGTCATAATTATATAGATGATGATGACATACTGTTGTGTCAACACTCAAAGCGAACATGAATGGAGAGGACGCGTGGCGAGAGCCAAGCAGAATCGATAGACAACCCCGAGTCAGAGAGTTATACCAGAGAGACCACCAACAGCTTCACACAGGCGATGCTATCCACTCGGCACGCCAGGCAGCGTGCAGAGACCACCGCTGAGATCGACTCCGATTAGTGGCTACCTCGCCAGCATACGGGTCATTGGCTGGCTGGTCTGTCACCATGTCACCCGTTAGCCACTATCACTGGGTGCGGGTGGCACGTGTCATTTGACTCAGCCCAGTGCCATGCCAGTGATGACTCCTCTTGATTGTTTTTATCTTGTTTCCAGCCCAAAGTCAAACACAATGTCTCGTGATGACCTTAGAACAAGAAGTACAGTTGTGTTGCAGTCCTAATCGACCGGGTTGGTCATCGGTGCGAGATGAGTAGTGATCTAGCGGCATCATTAGCGATCGCCCGTGAGCTAGATGGCGACCGACGGGTGGAGGTGGTCAGCGAGCCAAATGGCCAATTGATTTCGCGCTAGCGCATCGTCTCGTCGAGGAGCAAGCGATTGATCAACGACAATTAGACTGGCTGCAACGTGTCTCACGGGAGATGGTCCCACTAGCTAACTGGCGTGAAGATGCCGCGCGGGTGGCACTGGTCCAGTCGTGACCACTGGTGGCCAACGCAAATCGGTTTGCTATAGATATCATATTGGTGCACTGTTTGCAGGATAGTCAGCTCGCGAGCATCTCGCCATTGTCTGTGCACACATGCCACAACTACGCCAGTAATGCCAAGAATTCGAGGTATCATTAGCACTGACACGGGCCTCGTTGGCCATTGATGAAATTTGATCGAGAGCTAGTGTGCTTTCTGCATGTGGCAGCAGTGTGAGCGAAGGGGCACAAGTGGGGAGGAGGTCCGATCGAACTCATCGTCTCATCGCGCATCTGCGATCTCTCATTACCGGGCAGACGGGGAAACAATCACCGGAGGGATGAGACCGGTCGCGGCTTGCGCCAACTCGCGTCAGGCTGGCATCTAGGCGCGCGCTGGGCACAGTATCATCAGATGATCGAGCGGCCACATCATTAACGAATTAGGCGTGCTTAACATTTGCCAATTAGCGTCTACTTAGGCTTTCATCAGATTGGGTCATGCCTGCCGTACATCGTCGGATGCATGGAGCCAGTCTGACGGACAGGCCTCTGTCTGGGTGGCTGCACCAGCCGATGGATCGATGGCATCCCACGACAACCGTTCGGGTAGCGAAAGATTCTCACTGACCAAACGGCATCATTTGCAATGATTGATTCGGCTTGCTCGAGTCAACCATTGGCCAAACTAATTGCCGGCAAGCACTGTGCAAAGCAAACAGAGCAGAATTAATTTATTCTCAACGCCATTTAATTACAAAGTCACTCATTGGTCGAGCGATCGGAATTGAGTAGTTAAAATTCATGAGAATCAAGCTCATTCGTAGCCACTGGAGACGCACGCAGTGGCAAGACGTGCCCAGACCGAACACGGAAACTGAACACCCATTAAAACAGCCAAGTGTGGATGCCACTGACTAGACTATACTTGATAAGCCAAGTTGGTCGGAGTATCACATAAATCACGCATACTCCTAAACTGAGAAGGTATGTGCGAATTTTTATGTCATGTTCAAGTTGTTTGGTCTTCGTCTTGAATCACAATTCAAGACGAAGAAAACAATCGAGCTCCAACAGTAATCAGCGAATGCCAACGTGGATAGATAAAGCTTAATAATATCAGGTAGATTGGAGCAATCTGGTTGGCGAATGAAATTAGTACCTACGAGCCTCGAAATGCCACACACAACGAGATTCCGACGAGAAAGCCCGGAGTGGTAGCTGTCTGCAATTAGCGATAGCAATCATTGAGCTTGATCACAGCGCGCGATGACTATTGAGCAAGCCATCTGAGGCGAGTTTGTTCACCACCGAGTGGCGGCCGAGTCCAATCACCGGCACGGCGATGCGCCCACCTCTCCACTGGGACACACTCGCGCCTTGTCATCGCCCGGTGAGTTTTATTCGCAGCCACCACTCACTACTACCGGCACTTTGTAACAAAAGAGACACACCAATAAATATAAAAGTTGCTCAGTGAAGAGTGACAATTAGCGGAGGCAGAGGCGAACGAGGACCTCGTTACGAGGTGAGACACGCTAAACCAGATTCAGCGTTGGAATGAGCCACTTGAGCAAGAGGAGAACGTGCTACAACAAATCAAACATACATCAGCAATGATGAGCACCGCGGCGACATCTGTCGGCTCCTACCTCAATCACAACAGCGGTAAGCATGGCACTGGTGGGTTGGAAAAATGCAAACACCCTGGAGAGGAGACCGGTGAGGGCCATCAAGGCACAGTTGGTGGAGATGGCTGCCACGCTCAAGTAGTGAAACACGTTGGACCACTCCCCAATGGTATTGGCGTGGTGCGAGCCAAACGGACGCTGATACACCACGCACAACTTGAATGCATCACTGCGAATTTCGATGAGATTGTTCAGAAAGGAACAACAAGCGGCCAAGGGGAAGACCGGTGCAAAGAGCATCACGTAGCCGAACTGAACCGCTAGCTCGAGATAGTCATCAAAGGTAGATTCGTAGCTGAACATGCACGACTCGAGTTCGCCCTTAGAAAGCAGTGATCGCTCGTTGATACCATCCATGCTCGACTCAGCTTGCTCGCGGTGCTGAAGTTTGCGAGTCACCAAACGATATGACTCCTTGAGGAAGGGCCACACCGCCTCATTGAAGTTGCCAATCACTTGACGAGTGATGAGGTGAGTGGCGAGTTGCTCTTTCAACTTGTTCAAGTCACCCAAATAGAAGGCAATGTAGAGAAGTGGAAGAAAGGAGTTTAAAAACTGGAACTGCAAATTACCCAAGTCATTTTAAGGTTTGGTTATTAATTTTTTATACTTCAAAATAATGTTTTATGTAATATTACCAAAACAAGTTTGATGATCAAATTATTTTCTTGAGATTCTAAGCCGGAATAATTTTCTAAAAGAATAGAAGTTATAACGACATATGAATATGTACACGAATCCAACCTTTGTTGTTGAGCCACAGCGCGATTGCATAGTAGATCCAATTGCTAGAGTTAACGATGAGAGCCAACAATACTTTGGGAACGAAGCGCGTCCACTGAGGATAGTTTTCTTTCTCGATCAACTCAGTGTCCCACCAAGTCTATTGGAAAAATTATTGTTACAAGTTATGTTTTCTTTTATATTCATACCTGGAAGTTGAATATTTTGAACATAATGGTAAAAGTGATGACAAGACTTAAACCGATAATTGGGAATGTGACTAAATACTTGAATATCATCTGCCGAAGGTGTCGGTCTTGGGTTGATTGAGTTCTCTGAGATTGCCAATCGACCTGTGCTTGTAGCACATCAGTGGGCACCATACTTATCCATTTGGAGGTATAACTTCGACACTTGTGCTCCCACTTTTGAAGGAAAAAAGTCGACCAGAATATATTGAAAATGGTGAAGGCAAATAGAAGGCAATCATCGATAAGTGGGTCTTGGAGGACGGAGAGCCACTGGAAAATAATATTTTGCTCGTTTGCTTGCAAACTGTGAACCACATCGGTGAAGTAGGTGACGAAGAGTCCAAAAAAAGTTGGATAAAGAAGACAATGAGTGTAAAATCCAATAAATGCAAAGTAGATGGCAATTTTGATGCCAAAGTAAGCACAAATCTTGTCTAGTGGCTGTGAGGCAAAGAACTTGATGACCCACTGTTGTTTCAATTGCTGCAGATCTTCATCGTGATGAAGAGGAAAGACTTGATCGATCACTTTGAGTGTAGTTAGCCGACTGGTAATAGCTTTATCTGGTGTGAGGTACTGTCCTAGGTGTTGATATCTTTCTGGTGGATCTTCGAAGTACCATGCATTCAGGACACAGTTGAGTATACTTTGTCTTTGAAAAGAAGAGAAATGTTTTGAATGTGGATAGTAACGGCTAAGATGAGAATCCACATCAGCGGTAATATTTTGTGAAGCTTTGCTTGCCAAATGTTCAAAAAATTCTTGATTGGCAGTGATGTAGAGAGCATTCTCGACATAATTTGCAAAGTAGTGTTTGCGAAGTTCCACTACCAAAGCTGGCTGGTCATGTTTCAATAGTTCTTGAAATTCGCAAACTAGAGAATCATCACAACCACGAGTGAATGTAATGACAAGATCAAATTTGCGATTGTCGAATTTGTTTTCAGTGCGGAAAAACAGACTTGAACCGGCTTCTTGCAATTGGTGACGATGCTTGTCCAGATCTTGGTAGAACCAATTTTTGAAAGTATTCAAGTCATTGGTAGCCAGCAAGGTTTGATCTGAGAGTCGACGCATTAGAGTGGCATTATGCCGTCGAAAGAAACCTTGTAGGTGTCCAAGTAGACCTTGTTTGTTGTGAGGATCACTCGAAGAGGTGTCATCGATTGATTGCGAGCTGTTCATCGAGGAGTCCTCAAGCGAGGATGGTTGGTCAGTATCGTTCATGTTGTACCAGGCATGTTTCGAATGTCATTTAAAAGTCCAACAGAACAAAGTAGCAAAGGCCACGAGTGTCAATCGAACAGTGGAGCGGAGTAGAGAGGACTGGAGTTGGCAGCATAACGCGTCGACAATGGTGTAGCACTCCACTGCATGCTTCGCTTGTGAATTAATTGGACGACAACCAAGAATCTGTGTTGATGGCAAGCAAGTCTTGAGGCAACACTGAGTCAGGTGACAGTACCAAGTCTAGTTTAGGCACATTACGCCAAAACGCTGCTCACTGGATCGATCCAGGAGATACGCGCACGCGCACCCACACAAGTCCCCCTTCCGCTTTTGCAAGCATCATAGGATCTCATATTTACTATTGTAATAAAATTTATATAATATTTTTCAAAATATTATGTTATATATATAAAATATATATTGTCAATATAGGTGACACTCGAGTTATACATATATGATACAACAAAAAATGAGAATCAATATGTGAGAAAATTATAACAAAATGCAGTTATAAGCGAGACAAAGGATGCAGTAGTCTATCGGCCTTTGTAGTTATGGTAGCTTTTATGAAAGTTATTGGATCGTTGGTGGCTGCCGTGATAGTTGGAAAAATGACCATTTGACTTATCATAATGGTGATTGTACTTGTCCTTGTGATAACCGTCTGAGGACCGATGATACGGCTTGAAAGGCTTCTTGTTCTTCATGTAGTGAGTAGGGCGGTACTTGGAGTTGTCGTGACCTCGTGCCGAACCGTACTTGTTCCACTGATTCCAATGCTCCACTTGAAATGGGTTACTCCTTGAAAAGTCGCTTCGGAACATGTCATTTTTGTAATGTTTCGGTTTGCTTCTCTTCACCTGAATGCCACAAAAGATCAATGATATATCAGTATATACACAAAAGAAATCACAATTTGTGTTTTACCTTTCCCTGATCAAATTCGTCATTGTACTGGTCTTCTTCAAGAGAGGAGCTTTTTCTGTCATCAGCAGAAATCTTATTCAATGTGGATACTCCGCCATTCCATGATTTCACTAGTATAATGCAAAGTAAGTATATTTAATTATAGAAAACCTGATAACCTACCATTCTCGCCGTAGCCATGAGAACGATTTTTGAGCAAGATGTCGAGCACATCTTGCTTTTTCGAGTTACCATCGTCTTCCAACTTTGGCTTCTTGGCTGGACTTGTTTCATAGTATCTGTGATCAATATCATTTAACTTGCGCTTTTCCGAATCTGTCAAGGGGTGAATCAGTCAAGTGAGATTTGATTGGTGCAAGAATGGGAGTCTTACCTGTTCCGCGCTCTATCCAAGTCAGCTTACCACTGTCCCGTTCTGATCTATCTGAATCATCACTATCACGAGTTTTGCGTTTCTTCTCTTTCTTCCGTCTCCTTCTCTTATCCTTTTTGTCTTTTTTTCGCCGCTCTCTTTCCGGTGATCGACTATTACAACTGCTATTCTCCCGACTTGAATTTGTTCGGCTCGAGTCTGGGTTTTTGCTAACTAACCATTCCGAGTTTGCAGCTGTTTGCTTCTCAATCACCACCTTGCTTTGCTCAGGTGGCTTCACTACTTCCCATGAGTTGGGTGGCACCACAACTTTCATTTTCAACACTGGTATTGCCTCTTTGACCGTTTCACTCGAACTTGGCTTAGCGAGATCACTTTCAGGAAGCGGGCCTTTTGAAGAGACTTGTGGCTTGTCACCATTTTCACTTCTCGAGTCTTCATCTGAATCATCACCATCATAAGGCACAATAGACTTAATGGCAGTTCCATTCGGAATCTTATTCTCCACTTTTGCGGTTGCAACCCCCAATGATTTAGGTATCAAACTTGCGTTGGGAGGGGATTTGTTTGGAGTAAATCTAAAATTTGGATTAAAATCTCCCCCGTGGTTTACTCGAACATTCTCTGGAACCTATTTATAGATCAGACAGTTATTGACAAGGTGAAAATTTGTTATTTGATTTTGTTCTTACCGATTCACTTGGTTTCACTTTGGAGTCAAGAATGTACATCAACACGTAGGCCTTCTGATTGAGCACATCAGTGAGGCTCACTTGACAGACATTGGAATCGTCCATCAGGTACCAACAGTCATTCGAGTTACGAACATAACAGTAGTAATGACCCGAGTTACACGAGGGGCCCAAATGAACCAGCACAGATATCAGTTTATAGCGCATAGGGGGACCCTAGAGAAAAAGGATACCGTTATTATTCACTTGTTGAGTGAGTATAGATCAATACAAAACCTTTTCCGACATATATGGACGAAGGTTGAAGTACTCGGGATACGTGACAACCTTGGTAACCTTGACAAACATACGGCCACAGTCGAATCTTTTGAACTGAAAGGTTGCCACATTCGGTGCGCGAAAGACGGTGAATTGCTTTTGGGCAGTCACTGCCCTCTTACACTTGCCACACTTGTAGGCATTCTCGTTTTTCAACAGTTCTGGCGTGACGAACTTCTGAAGTGCCTCTTCCAAACTTGACACATTCTAAAGAAGAAGAAAACATGAAAAAGAATTCAACCTTTCAACTTCAACCATACCTGAACATCAAGCATTAAATCCATGATATAGTCATAGGTGTTGCTTTTAGCACGGCAAATCGAACAGACTACTTGGCTTCGGCAGTAACCGCCAAATATATGATTGATTGCCGTGGTAGCTTTGGACAAATTGTCAAACTTGGAATTAGTTCCTGAAATACCATACTCATGTTCATGTATGGTTAAACAGGATCGCCACATGTGATCAATGAGATATCGAAGAAATTCATGCGCATCTTCTTGTCGGCCACATACAAAGTGTTTACATATTGATCTCATTCGGGCTTGGATATATTTAGGACTTATGCTTGCAGCGGGTCGATTAAACACTACAGTGATGTGCCTTGTCATCAAACATATCATGCAAAACAATTTTTGGTCACCTATTAAAGTACAAATAAATTAGTCCGAAAAAAATACGATTTAAATATTCAAATATACATTCGTCACTGTGCTTTTCTCGATTTGATATGAGAAAGTTGACCAGTGGTGGACAATAACTGAGACATTGTAAGACAGAATTCATGAAACACGTATTGCCCAAGTTGTATAAGCCAGGACCAATTTTGGACATCTACCAAAAATACATATATAATTATATATTGACAGTGTTTTTAAAATAAAGGAGCATACCTTTTTCCAATTAAGAACAATCTTCTCTCTCGGGTACAACATATACTTAGGTTCACCAAGATCATCCCCATCGTTATCTTTGTTCTTATTGACTTTAGCTAATTTATTACTTGAAATAAAATCGTACTTGGTCGATTCCGGTACCAAAACGTTATATTTAGTCTTGAGCTTCTGGCAAGACATTGTCCCGTCTTCATCCGAGTCATCTTCATACTCCTTCTCTGACTTGAATTCAATACGTTTGTTCAACAATATCGTCTGTGAGTAATAGTTTATCTAAAACGGAATAAGTTAGCTCAAGTTAGCGAAGGAATCCATCTACCTCATTCGATCCTGATCCAAAAGATGGGTTGTAGGCAAGCTTCTTTTCACTGATCAATGCCATTGTAAATTGGTTGAAGATTAAATAGTATTTTCACATAATTATATATTAGAGAAGATAATCACAAACAGATCTGATGTTTGGTGGGGTTGTTTCAAGACCAAAAGGGGATATTTATGACACTCTAGAGGCAGCACTTGTGATGATGGTAGGGTTAAAGTAGGCAGATCATTGATATCGATGTGTGGATCAAAGGGTTTCTGGAACGCTCACATCAAAGTACAGAAGGTAGGAGAGGCGGAGAAGAGGAGGCAAGGGGCTACACAGACATAGACACACAGACCACACCGCACACTTTGTATGTATGTGTCTCTGTGTGTGCTGCGAGCGGATATTCTCTCGCGGCGGCCGCACTCACCGCCACTCTAGACAGACAGGCTCAGCACAGCTTCACTGTCGCACACTGATCGACCCGACAACATGAAACATAATTCCATATACAGCTGATGCTTCAAGTTTTTATCATTTTATTGTAAAAGAAGTTTAACTTTTTAAAATGATAAAATCCCACTTGGTCTATTTCTTCATTGGCTTCAATGTTTCATGTAAATCTATAACTTGAAGCAACTTGGTGAACCGCTTTCGGGACGCGACCGTCCAGTGTGCTACGGTGGAGTGGAGCGCGCGCAGTGCAAAGCGCGGCGCGCCATTGCTAGACGACTCGTGCTGCTCAAGCCCGGCCTTCACACCAAGCTGAGCAGACACAGTAAACACAGCTCCAACTGAGAAAACGTTCCCACCACTTGTTTTGATACCGGGAAACTTTTCCGGCCAGTGTGGGCGAGAATTTAAATACACACACACACATATATATATAATTGTAACTTATTTACCTGTCGTGCACTTCACAATTCCTCAACATGGAGATGGATATTAAACTAAAAAGAGCCAATAAAGTCTATCACGAAGGAGTATGTATATTGAGTAGAATTTTACTTTATGGTTAATTATATTTTTAATCAAAATATAAACATCTTTTTATTAGGAGTATATATCTGGAATTATAGTGATTGATTGCAAGAGTGATTCACGCCACGATGGCTTGTTTCTGAGTGCCGATGCTAAAGTTAACATGCAGCTAAGCTCAAAGAACGTTGGCATTTTTGAGGCGTTTTACAATTCGGCTCGGGTAAACTCACTTTCACAGGTTTTATTTTTTTTATGTAATCTTAATATCTATCTATTGATTAGCCAATATCACTGCTCAATCAAATTGTAGAAGTATCTAAAAATGGCAAGTTCTTAAGCGGCCGAACTGAGATACCTTTCGAGGTTTTACTGGTGCCAAAATCGAATCGTGTTTTGTACGAAACATATCACGGGGTGTTTATCACTATCCAGGTGTGTTTATTTTAAAAAAAACTAGTTTTAACAAAACTGACAAGTATGTTATAGTATCAGTTAAAGTGTGAATTAAAGAGGCCAATGTTGAACAAGGATATCGAGAAGGTGGTGGAATTCATGGTAGAATACAAGCCTCGCAACAACAGTCCATCCAACGTGCTTGTCAGTGCCGGTCTAGCTTTGGGTGACAAGCCAATCAAGTTTCTTCTCGTGCCCGAATCACTGCAAAATGTCAAAGATGTTCGTATTTGGTTTGAATGTTTGTATATATTATTATTTATGATGATCATTGTCGATGTGTCTACAGCGCAGTCAAATTCCAAAGTTCAGAATAAGAGGCTCGATTGACTCGACGATTTGTCGCATCTGGGAACCATTCACCGGGGAGATTATTATTGATCACTGTGACCAGATGATCAAGAGCATTGAATTACAGTTGGTGCGCGTGGAAACTTGCGGCTGTGCCGAAGGATATGCTTGCGAAGGTTCTGCTCAATGTCAACTGTGCAATTGCATTTGTAACCTATTTTTGTTGCAGTTACCGAAATACAGAACATCCAGATTGGAGATGGCGAAGTGACTCGAACCATTCCGATTCCCATCTACATGGTCTTTCCTCGGCTTTTCACGTGTCCCACTTTGATAACAAGCAATTTTAAAATAGGTAATAATTGCACATACTAATAACATCATATTAGAACAAGTTTAGAGTATTTTAATTTAATTGTTTAAAACTAATTTCAATATAGAGTTTGAAGTCAAAATTGTGATCATTCTTGAAGATAACCATATTATCACGGAGAATATTCCCATCAAGATCATTCGGTACTCTGAGGAGGAAACTCAACAGAGTGCCAGTGCATAACAACCAAATTGCAACGGTTTTTTTATTTTACTTGTTTTTTATAAGCAAAAAACATATTTGTTAAGCACAATATATATTATATATATAAATAATAATAAATATGTAGACTTGACATATATAAAGTCCAACATACAACCGAAAAAAATGTTAAAACCAAAAAAACAAATATATCACAAAGTCAACAAAAAGACGACTAGACCATGAATTATGGCAAAGGTCTTGGTGAGGTTTGCCATACAATAATACAGAAAACAATCATCAGAACAACCAGTGTAAATCCAAAGAGAATGATGCAATCGATGCAGGAATACTTGGAGAAAAGCACTTTGGTCATGCCAAAAAAGTCAGTGGAGAAATCAAGATAGCGGGTTCTCACTCGTTTCACCAATGGTCGTTGATTTCGTAATTTGCCCATGGTCACCGTGGTACTCTTGTTCAGTGTCTTCAAATTGTTCGCCATCTCCTTTTCCTTCTCCTTGGAGAGATTCTCACCCAAGTCGATGCTAACCGACTCTTTGCACTTTTTTTTCAACAAGTCATCCGTGTCACTGGTTGCAGTGAACCTCCTGGTGAGCAACTCTTCCTGCTCTCTCTGGGCACGCTCGCGTTCAACACGCTTGAGCTGAATACTTTTAAAGTAGGACAATATCCTTTTCTGCTCACACCTATCAAACAACAAATATAATTGATTTAACACTAGACACTTGAAAAATGTTCAACTTACTGTAGTTGTTCCAGTCGAAGAGCCAAATCAGCTTTAGACTGGTCTCCGTCAGGCAGCTTAGTATAGATGGCTTCAAGTTGTTTACAATTTTCCTGAACATGCTTCATTCGCTGTTCGATGACAAACTCGATTTTAGACAATTTAGCTTTGTCTGCATGTTCAAACGACTTTGCTAGGTAAATGGATTTTTCTAAAAGCGGAAAGTAGGACTCGTGAATTTGGTCGAGAATAAGGAAAGACTTGTTGACAATGGAGTCAAACTTGACCCGAATGGTGTGCTGGCTGTCCATCTTCACTTGCACCTGAATACTGATAAGTCAAGTTGGACTGTGCTAGTGATAGAAGTGAGTGTGGTGAGCACTGACAAGCATAGTTCCTGGTTGAGGTGAGAGCAAAGGAATCGTGGTTTGGACACTTTGGTGTGGCGATGTAGTCACACATACACACTCACTCACTTGCAAACGTCGACAGCAGTCGAGTGGCATAACCTCGATGTGAAGCACGCATGCGCACCACCCACTAAGCGCAAGCTGATTGGTCGGTCGGTGTAGCCCGGCAAACTCCACTCCACAGTACGATTTATTTACAAACAAAAAGACAAACATTGCACAGAATATCGTATGTCATCATGAGTGAGGTCTACTCTCTACTGGCGTGATGTGCGACAGCATTCCCAATCAGGAAAAAAACAAATCCTCTCAACAGTGCGTGAGTAATGCCAACAAGTCACAGATTTCGTCGTGCCGTAAGTAGACGTAGGCCATTGTTTCCCAGAGCATTTGGACCAACTTGACATTATCCTTTTCATCCATCTGAATCTCCTCCGAGATGGGCGGATTGAGTCGGAAGTAGGGCACTTGAATCATGGAACACCAAGCCTGAGCACGGTCTACCACTTGTCCGTTGGCTTGGGATGCTTGCTCTACCAGCACCTTGAAGAGAGTTGGAAGATTTACGGCAAAACTTGATATGCCTAGCAAGAAAAAAGGAAGAGAATAATTAATTATAAAATTACATACCAAATATTATATACCGGAAATTGAAAAAACAGGCCCAAAATTCAACTTTTCCATCGATCTATTTGGAATGGCACCAGTTCCAATCGAGATTACCAAATCAATGTCGACTATGTCTTCTTCTTTACCCTATATAAATATAATGATGAAATCTCGGATGATAAAATAGTAATTTTCAATTCTCACCAGTATATGATTTGCTCGATTAAATGTTTGGACTTCAGTTAAAAGATCAAGGGTTGGGTTATTGGAAATGAGACCACCTAAAGCAAAGTGTAAGTAAAATAGATATAGAAAAGAATGCGCCATGAGTTACCATCGATGAAGGATTCAAACTGTGAAAAGTAGGTAGGTGCGGCGCCAGTAGCTCGTGCCACTTTCCACACTAAATCCTCGGTAGTGGAAACTTCTTGCTGAAATTCGTGTCGGTAAAGAATGCCTAACATCTGATTGGCACTGACATAATTGCGAAAAAACTGAGCATCGGGTGGAAAGCGATCCGCCTAGTCAAAGACAACTTGTTAGAATTTTAAACCTTTTGCAGTTACAAAAAAAAACCTTTAATGCAGGCAAAAAAAGTTTTGGGCTCTTCAAGTCGCTCATCTTTTTATCGTTGCCCAGATACCTTTGTAGAAACTGTTCAAGCAACTCCGAGTTATAGGGTCGCATTCCAAGGAACAATTTGTCTTTAAAGCGAAAATATATTTGTCGACACTGGTTGGCTGTGAAGTAGGCAATATATTAGTACAAGTGCTACATTTAGTTTGTCCATACCTGAGTATCCAGAAGCAAAGAGAAGAGCCAAAATGCCACCAGTGCTGGTGCCAGCTACCCAATCAAACAGGTCAACTACCCTTTTGTTAGTCATCATCTCCAGGTAAGCCAAGATCTGAATCAGAATCAATCCTCGAATGCCTCCGCCATCAAGACAAAGAAGTTTGACCTTCTTCTTCTTCGGACTATCGGGTTGCTCGTCACCCTTGGTGAGCTTGTCAATGGCACTTTTCACAACAGTCTCCAACAAGGTCTGATCGTATGTTTTCACGTTACGCAACAGAGTGGCATTCTCTGGAGGTACTCCGTTGTAGGAAAAATCAGGCGCACAGCCTTCAGTGCAGTTAGGTCTCTTGAGCGAACACCGTTTGGCAAAGACAGAGTGAAGGGTGTAGAGAACAGTGGCGTTAGTTGATGTAGAAGTGGCTGCTAGGTGTCTCGCTGACTCTCCACTCGAGTTGAGCACATCCACATTGGCACCAAATACAATCAAGGCCTGCACCAAGCTAATGTCGTTTGCCTAAGTATATCAAAAGCATCACATAAGACTTGCAATTGAATGCAAAGACTCGACCTTACCTTGACTGCTAAGTGAAGAGAAGTGTTGCCATTGGCACCAACCGCGTTGACATCGGCACCGTGGCTGAGAAGTGAAATGACACAATCGAGGTTAACCCGAGTGACCATATTGTGCAAAGCGGTGTCGCCGTGGAAGTTGCGTGCATTCAGGTTGCAGTTCATGTCGATCAGCATCTCGATCACCTCGGCACTTTTGCACCAGTGAAGAGGAGTGCCACCATTTTTCATGTCCTTTACGTTGAGCATGTTCATCACACTTACTCGTTGATCATTCAAATCACACAACTCTTCCCGACTACCCTCGGTGCCACCGTGCTCGCAGATCGAAGCCCCGTTCACATCAGCACCATTCTTGAGTAACTCCTTCACACAGGTAGGCTTGTCATTGAAACAAGCTAAATAGAGAGGAGTGAAGTTGCTTTTGTTCCGTGTGTTGATCAATTCAAACAACGAAACAGAGTCTACTGTTTCGGTAGATTCCGACTCATCGTTCATCGAGTTGCGGGCATTAACAGCTGAACACAAGGTAGAGATAATTTGCTGGTTAGTTTGCGCTGCATAGTGCAAAATGTTGTTCTGCTCATCTTCTACCAGATGCAACTTTGGTGACAAAGCCAGTATAGCTTGAATCACATTCAATCGTTGAGTTTCAATTGCGACATGCAGAGGTGTCTTTCCATTTTCATCCTGCAAGTTGATTATAGGATCAATTTCGTCGAGTTTTGAAGAAACCAATTGTTTAAAGTAATCAACATAACCAAAGTAAGCACAAATGTGAGCCAAGTTCTGTGATGGGTGACTGTTTATGTATTTACACAACTCTTGAAGAACCGATACAGTAATCAAATTAGGAAATTTCTGCACAAAAACCGGCAATTTATCCGACAATCGCAAAAAGTAAATCTGTCCTTCTTCTCCATTTGTCGAACGATAGATACTATGAATAAATCGAAATTGAAATAAGAATCAGTCAAACAAAAAAACAAAATTACCTAAAAGCATTTCGAGATTGATTCTCCTTGTGTAACACAATTTCAAAGTTTTCCTTGCTGGTTTCATTGCTATACGAGTGCAGTATGAGAGAATCTTCCCGAGCTAGAATATCATAGTGAAGATAGTCTTCAATTCGCACCTCAGCCACTGAATAGGTTTCCAGTGCAAAGACGCGAGTCAAGAAGTTATTGGCGAAGGAGAGAAAGGAGGACATTCTTAATATATGTCGACGTAGATCTAGATTCTAGAAGTAGATCTGAATAGAGTTAACATTGGGGATTAGGATTGGAACCCAGCGCAGTGGGTGAAAGCTACACAGCTGGTATGGGTACTACTCGAGTAGAGTGTATGACAAGCCAGTGTGTGTCGGGTGCGGGCGTCGTTCACATCGAGCTAGCTGCTAGCAAGCCAACCAACGTCAGCTGGTCAGGTCGCGTGCGCCTGTTGAGATTGGCGCGCACACCACGCTCTCTCTCTCTCTCCCCTCTTTCACTCTCCCTTTCCCTCTCTCTCACTCTCAACCCTTAAGCCTACTCTTCAACAGGGATTTACCCTTAGAGAAGCAACGTGAACCGTTTGTTCTTCATGTGAAAGTAATGTCAGGTTAAGCGATGAGTGACGGTCAAAGTGACAAAACTGCATTGTCCACCCCACTCCACCACAATTCGTGCTGCGCACATATGCACAATCGAGTACAAACTGGTATCATTTATTGCAAGACAGATATTACTATTAGAATAGCACATTCCAATGAGTCATCTTTCCAAGTATTTTGCCTGACTTAATAGCTAGTAATAACCAGTAAGCATATGCAGTATATGTACATCCATATTATTTTCGAGCTTTTATTATTCAATGAATATTGAAATTATATTGTTATATATAAAGTACATATTTACATTCGAAAGAGTTTACATCAAAGTAAACTTTTGGAGATTTCACAGCAAAAAAATGGTTGGCTATTTAGTGCTAAAATGATAATAAGCTGAACACTGTTCGAAATAAAGAATCACTAGAGGAGAGTGGACTGGCGGATGGTATCGTGGAGAATGAGATCGACCACCGAATTGAAAGTGTTTTTAATATTAAGCGTGTCAGTGGCAGTGGTAAAGTGACTGAAGAGTGGTTTATTTCCACTAGCCTGAACTATCTTGCGAAAGTTGATCTCAACGAAATGGGCAGCTCGATCAGCATCATAGTCTGGCCCCGAGTACTCCGTAATGAAGTATTTGAGTTGACGATCGGTGAACATTATTTTTTGGCGAAAGAGATCAATTTTGTTTAAAAATAGTATCTATAAAGAAAGGAAAAATAAGCAATGTGAAATGTGATTTGAATTAATTCACAACAAGGCTTACAGTGGTAGTGTCCCGAAAAAAGATGTTATTGGTGATACTTTCAAAGAGTTTGAGACTTTCTCGAAGACGATTCCGATCACAATCCTCCACAAGAGTCATATCGTAGTCGCTGATGGCAACAACGAAGAGCAAGGCTTTGACGTCATCGAAACACTGAATCCATTTACGTCGTTCTGATCGTTGTCCGCCCATATCGATCATACGAATGGTGTATTTAGAGATGCGAAACTCGGTCTCTACCACTCCTATAGTTCGCACTCGTGATTTGAGAACATCACTGGTGTTGGGAACGTACTTTTCCTTCGTAATACGCTCCATATTCTCGAACAAGTATAAAGCCGAGTCATTTAACTCATATTCAAACCCACGAGCTACAGCTTCTCGAACTCCATTGTCTTCCCACAATGTCTTCAACGCGTACTCAAGATGCGGAAACAATACAATGTAGTCGTCAAAGTATTTGGTAGACAACACGAGCTCTTTCGCCAATTCCTTTGAAACCCAATATTAAAATTAAAATTTTAATATAAATGTAATAATGTGAAATGGTACCTTGTTGGTTGGATATTGAAATTTGATGTTGAGCAAACGCATTCCAGCAACCACATACTTCATCGATGACACCAAGTTGTCCAGAATGATGGGCTATTCATATAACAAAGTGAATATTCTCGGTCACCGTTGCAAACATCAGTGAACATACCCTAAATTCAAGCATTTCATCCACACTGTAGCCTTCATTGTGAATTATTTTCATTTGCTTTACCAAAGTACTTTTGCCACTTTCTCCAGTTCCCAAAATTAAAATTTTAAAAACATTCTTTTCATAAGGTTCTTTATAATTTAAAATCTTCTGTTCAAGAACCTTCTCCTTGCGAACTAAGGAATTGATTGCCGAAATTTTATTGGCATGCTTATCCAAATTTGGCATCAGTAAGCAATTGCCCATTTTGAAATTTCTGCAACTTTGGTGTTAATTTCTCAACGGTGAACAGTGAGCTTTACAACATACCTGAGCAAAGGTGCTGATCAAGATGATTTTAACAAATTAAACAATTTAAACAAATTTGAGAAAATTGAAAAATATAAATGCACAACACTTGCTTGCCAGGCTGATGGAAGAAAGTGCAATGGTTTCATCTTATCGCGCCATTTTGGATGTGTGGCCAAGCAGATGGAAGGGGAGAGTAAGTGATCAAGTTCGAAAGTGTGATTGTGGAAAGTCTTCGCATGTGACCAGATAAGAGGTCGGGAAAATCAAGTTTGCACTACCTGTTTGTTCACCTGTTGGCGCGCCTCACGTCTTCACCTGGCGCGACACTTGTGAGCTCGTGTGACTCCCTCCGAAGAAAAGAGCATCTAGGCATCGAGATAGTAGCGAAGAGAAGAGAAGAGCCCACCCGGCACAGTCGACCTCCACTGACGTACTGATCTGATGGCTGACTCGAGCGAGCGAAGCAGTAGCCGAGGGCCCGCGTGTCCTTTTCACACGCCGCCACAGTGCACTGTCCGTGCAAGGTGCTGCCATTTAATTCTACCCTCGGCAACACGCTGAGGCAGAGGCAGAGGGTCGGTGCTCAGGTGTGCTCACTGCCAGTTGATAGGCAGTTCTCACCGGCTCGCACAGCTCGTGCACCTTGCCCTGAGTCGCCCCCCACTGCAGTGCAAACAAACGCGTTCCCACTCCTGACCTTTGCCTGTCTTTGAGAAAATCTTTCTTGGGCTAGCTAGAACTCTAGTAGTTTTTTTCAATGACCCGCAAGGCCATTGTTATCATGACGCGGCACTTTTGGGCAAATCGACCTTGCACTGTGCGACAACTGGTCACGGCTATTCAATCCTTCCTGTCAGTCGAAACTACTCAGTGAGACACATTGACATTTGCGTGCGAGTGCGAATTTGCTCATTCCCCATTTTCGCATAAGCTATGAAAGAAGGCTACTGGCTTAGGAATCATGGCAACATTATTTTTTCAAAGCATATCTCAATTCAGATCTGCAAATCAATACAAAGCAAACATAGAACAAGTATCTATGGTTGGCAATAAGTCATGATTTGAGATCTCTCAATAAGATTGATAAAGCATCTGTTTACTTTCGCAGTTCATTCTGGGTAATCACGAGATTGGAATCGAAAATGTGAGGTCTCGTGAGGCAATTCTCCCGGTGAGCAAGTTTTAATCTTGTGGTCATGATCGGAAATTGATTGGATGTGCTAACGTTGGGCTCTAGCCATGTTGCAGTAGGTTGGAAAACTGGTCTGCGCGGTCACGGCCAGTGGTGCTGATTGGAGCCACTCTGTATCGCTAGGTATCATCACTTTGCTTGGCTGTGCTTCACTTTGACCCTGTGCCGTCGAGCGTGTCCGAGGGTACGAAGGCGATCGATCGATTGATGAAGGCCGTCACTTTCACCCTCGATTCGCCTGACCACTGAGCCCTCGAGGCACATTCCTCACCTAGTCTCTTTCTCCTCATTTTCTCACCTCTCCTATTTTGCTCTGATCAGGACGTGTTATTTTCCATCACTGCTAATGGTACTGAAGAAGTCATTAGTGATGTAAGGCACTTGATTTAAGTGCAAGTAGAAAAACAACAAATACCATTCATTATTTGAACAGCGCTTTTGAAGACTCACCAATTTGTGTCACATTTACCAAGCACTATCATCGAGCTAGTTACGAGTTCAGATCCTGCATTCTTCTCTTCTTCACTAAGCCTTAGGCTTGCTAGAGAGTCTACGTTAAACGTTTGCAAACTCCCGCTTGGAGCGAGGTCAAGTTTCGGACTGAAAGATAGAGAATCTTTAATTGGTAACAAGTTAGTTATAAGTTACAAGTCTGAACTTGTTTGAAAGTTAACAATAATAATGGGATTGATCATCGTATCAGAAACCGACTAGAAGGGATTGGAGTAAGGCATTGCGCTAAGGCTAAGGCTTCTCAGTTGATCAAATGGGCACAGGGTGAGTCTTGGTCTTGATCGACTTTATTATGCTCTACGCAAAGACTTTGAAGAGTGTGGTGGACTCGGCGAATAAGAAGTGAAGCCCAAGTGTGGGTGCGTCGGTCTCTGAGTTGGCCTCGACGCACACACTGATCACCGCCAAACTCGCACACTCGGTAGTGGTGAAGGTAGGCCATTGAAGGGTCTACGTTGAGCGTGTGTCGTCCCGCGGAATACTCCCACACAAAGTGATTGCCCATTTCCACAGTATACTCAGGCAACACCACACATTTGGAACGTTGTTTGTGTAGGTTAAGTTCTGGCTTTCGTAGAGTCTTGCTTAGAGTCACCAGTTGTCTAGCGAGAATTTTCTCACTCGCACTCTCAGTGCGAATTGTTTCGAGTGAATCGTCTGGATACTGAAGATAGAAGAAGCCATTGCGGAACGAGTAGCCGCCAACCTTGTTGCGGTAGATATGTTGAATGTCGGCGATGAAAGCAGCCAAGTTGCTGTGTCGTTGTGGAATAATAAACTCATCGAGGTCGATGAAAAGTACGTGAGAAAAAGAGTCTACCTTGGCTCGGTAGAGGCAATCGTTGATGGCGGCAAAGATGCCTTCGGTACGTATTTCAGTTTGCGAGCGCACAGGCAGAGACCAGGGTAGAGTGGTAACTACATTTTCGGTAGCGTACATTTGTAGCAGTTGGTCCACTTGCCGTCCAACTGTATGATTATAAAAATAAAAGTGCTCCGCGCCTAGTATTCGATTAAGCTCGATGAATTCGATAAAATTGATTCCTTTGTTGTAGTAATAGTGAAGAGGCTTAATGCAGACTGCCATGCGAACGGCTGATTTGTCTGCTGCTCCTCTGGCCACCGTCAGTGGGTGGATGCCAAGTTGATTGGAAGGCACAAGAGAATCAAGTTGAGCAGTTGGTTGCAGCAATCTACCAAAGGACCATTGCAAGGGAAGACTCATGATAGAGAGGTTATATTCGGCAAAAGTAGTGTGAATGCCATCACTACTGATGCTATTACGAATTACTTTCTTCGGAAGTGGACAGTAGATGAAAAATGCACTGAATTTAAGATTCCAATGCTCACGAATGGCTTTCATTTTGCCTTCGCGAAATATTCGCTGGTGGGACATGGCGGTGTTATAGCTACAGATTACTTTTTCCTTGTTTAACAACTGGGTTACAGCGATGACTCTTACAAAGTAGTCGGTATTATCTAGACTAGGGTCAACATCGGGATATGGATGTAGGTTTGAGCGATTGTAGCAATCGATGTAAGCCGAAAATACATAGAACCGGTGTTTGGATGAGCGTACAGGATGCCAGTGGTCGAGTGAGCTTGACCAGATCTCATCTTGTGATTGAGTATCACCGGTAGAGTTGTACTCTTCATATTCAGGCCATTCAGTGTTAGAAAGGTCTAGTGCTGTTAACTTGTCCCATTTGTTATGTTGGGCAGTAATGATAATTTGTACTACCACTATCATCGATAGACTGAAACTGGTGACCAGCACAAAAAAGATAAGCCAGATGGTGGACATTGGACGTCGAGTGGTTGGATGGGAGGCCACTCGACGATTACGTGTCGATGTCAATCGTGATGTTACATGGTCTTCTCCCATTCCGCCTCCTCTCATCGTTACTTTAACTTTAAGTTAAAGTAAAAGAGTCACTTGGAAGTTTTGCGGTTAGAACCGTTGCTATGGCGTTTCATGCCATTACAAAAATTCTATATTGTAAAAATCAAATAAAAGTATATTATATGCTAGAAGCACTGCCAACAGTCACAGATTTAATTGTCGGTTTGATTCAAGTTGAGCATAGGCAAAAACAAACATTAAACAAATCACCAAAGAGTTACTAGTTGTCACCAGGTTTACTTGGTGTTACCAAAAAGAGTCCCGATGCTCGGAGTGATGGTCAGCGTACCCATTGGCTGACACAGGCATCGAGCGGACTGGGATAGCCCAGAAGTGAGCCCCACTTGGCAACGGTGCGCGCTCACAGCGGATTCTTTCTTCTTCCATCAATAAGTGATGTCGCGTTCGAAGCATAAACAAGATTATGCTTAATAATTCATTGTCTAAAGAATCCAATATTGATTATCACAGAAGTCAACCACTCACTGGTTGCCCGAGCAGTTGGTGGCACTGTCGGACGCGGAGTGGAGTAATGCGGTACTCGGCCCTGCCCGACCCCAGCTCGGCACATGTGCAATGCTTCCTTCACTGCACCATTTCTCCAGAGGCTCGTTCCACTTTGCTCTTCAATAGTTGCATTTTCCTTCACTAGGTGGCACACCATTTTTGTTTTATCATTATATAAAATGTCTATTTGCAATACGATTCCAATAAGAAGTGTTGCAGTGTTACTTCAAATTTACATAGAAAAGTGAGAAACAAAGAGAGAAGTAGACAGTATTCGATTTATGCATTGGGAAAGCTATACTGCTTACAGTGGCTTGGTGAAAAGTTAAACAAGTAAAACTTGAAGCACCACTGTTTTGTCTGAAAAATTATGTGGATGCTAAACCGAGGCACAATTTCGTGACTGATCTACTAGGATCGTCCATAAATGCGATGGGATAATCCCGGTGAGAAAGATTAAGCTAAACAAGGTTGAAATTCAAAAAAAAATAAAAAACCTAAACTCAAAAATATTTACAAAAAATTTAAAAAGTTAAAATGATTTTCAGTTTTTTTCTCATACTTAAGAATGAGTGTTAAAAACATTAAAGCTTTGTACCCAATATAGTCAGGAAAGAACAGTCGCATAGATTGGGCTAACTTTTTGCGTATTTAACAAATGATGTGTAAAACTCTTAAATAGTGGATTATGGAAATAAAGGTGTATCAAACAAAACTATAATATTAAGGTACACGAAAACAAAACTATGGATATACAAAAAAAACACGCATGAAAATGATACATAATTGAAATAAATATAAAAAATAATAAATAAAAACAATAAGAAAGTTAAACAAGTATGAAAGAGAATATAGATAATATAATATAGAAAAAAGTTTCGATTAAGATCAGACTTGTAAGATTTAGATTTAGATTGAAATTTGAGTCTTTAGATTAAATTTTGCCCTTTTATTTGTGCTAATCAATTGATTTTTTTACTTTAACCCTTTCGATTCCAAAGATTATCAATAAAAGATAAGCCTTATATCGCTAATTGAATGAGCGGGTCACATACATCCCGATAGCGCCTTTGGGAGTGAAAGGGTTAAAACCAAAGCTTGATTATTCTATATGATTATACGATACTGAGTAGTTTTTGGATTTTGTAACTCTCATAAACATATAATGAGACTTACTTTCAAATGAGTGTGACACTTTATTCAGAGGTATTCCAGAAGTCTGAATAATTTTGAGTTAAATCTGGTAATGAATTGAACATGCATGGCAAATTTTATTATAATTATGACTCTAAACTTAACCAGCATTTGTGTTCGAGAACTTTCTCATACACTGATTTGTGTTACTGGTATTGAATGTGGCCGCAACACAAACCAGTGTATAAGAAAGTTCCGGACAAAAATGCTGGTTAAGTTTAGACCCATATTATAATTATTACTTTAAACTTAGCCAGTATTTTTGTTCTAGAACTTTCTCTTACACTGGTTTGTGTTGCGGCTACTTTCAAGACCAGTAACACAAACCAGTGTATAAGAAAGCTTCCGAACAAAAATACTGATTAAGTTTAGAGTCATATTATAATATTTTACTTGTTATAAGATCTGATGTTACTTGTGACTAACTTATTACTCAAACCAATTTTTTTCAATGACTTTTTTGGTAACTCTTTTAGGTTATTAGCTTTGTTTTTGAAAATATTAATGTTACACATAAATTATGTAAAAACAATTCTTGAAGATATAGTGTTATCGTCTTTACCATGTTGTTATTATTTCTTGTGAAGTGAGAAATATGCAAGTAAAACGCGCAAACTAAAAATATACGAAAACATTAGTAATTTTATAGTAATGAATAATTTATTTGATAAACTAATGCAAAAGCGCTCTTGAAAAGGTTTCCTTTTTATTTAATTTTTTAAAATATTAGTTTAAAGTTATAGATTTGTCAGAATGCAGTTTCACCAGAATGTGCAAAATCTGTACCCTTTACAACTAGTCGAGCAACTACTGAAATTGCTCGTACAAATTAGGTTCTTATTTTTTTATTTTTGGAAACTTTTAAACCAAATATAATTATAGATAACTTTATGATTTTTTTAATTACAGAAAATATATTTAAAAATATATAACAAAGTTATATCTGTTACCCGCAAAACGCGAAATGACTAAGCAAAAATGATTGTCAAAACCCAAACTGGCAAAACGTATTTGATATACAATTGTTTAAAAATATAATTAAAGTACGTTTTGCTTAGGCATTTCGCAATTTGCCGGTAACATATCTAAACAATTTTTCTGGAAAATTGCGCAAATATTTTAAGGCTATATTTAAGTAGTAGACTCCAAACGATAAGTGTTTTTGAGGGGCTCATATTGAAAAAATAGTGTGTTGAGAACTTCCTATCGAAGTCAATAGTGGCGCTAATCACTGTTTTTCGTAAATACGTCTAGACAATCACTTTTTCTTGATATCGCGTTTAAACTTTGTCATAAACATCATTAGCACTGATTTCTATAGGAATTTTCATAACTCATAGTCCAAATTCTCTTCTTATTTATTTAATAATCTGTTGTTCAAATTCAAATACATTATTTTTGTCTTATGATTAATTTAGGACGTGGGCATTTTTAGTAGAAAATATGACATGATCCAAACATGTAGATGTAAAGAAGATTCACTGTAGACTAGGACTATGTACCGAGATCTAGGCATATAATTGAGTAGAAACTGACTTGCTGAATAGGAAACTAAGAAAATTCGGGAGACTGAAATAAACCTTTTAAAATTAGCACTAACGAATGATTATGAGACAAGATGTGTAAATTGGAGAGTTCTAGGGTTTAACAAAATCTGAGATAATTGGAACTCACTTTGCAAAATCGAGGTCACCTATTCTACTGCATACCACACATGCAAATATAACATTCAAGTGACACCATTTGGTAAAATTTGACAAAACAGACATATAGAGCAACAAAAAACTGAATGTTAAATCGAAACAGTTAAACATGGATTGATTGGTTTGGCAAACAAGCCATCCGCGAGAGCCATCCGGAGGTGGAGCAAGTGGGACGCCTAAGTGAAGTGGTGCCGCTCTGAGGGTGCACTGTGCACTCTGTGGGCCAGCCTGCACCGCGTGGCAAGCTCTAATCCTCGGCTCGGTTCCGGATCACACTGTGCAAGACATCGACCATGACCAACTGTGTCTTCAGTGCTTTCCTGCCGATGGCACCGAACAGTGCTCACTCCTACTGAGATCTCACTTATCTCATTCATCTATTCACTGCCATATACGCGGGCACGATGGCTTCTCATGGCAGATTGGTCGGACTGTGGCTTCTCATCTGTGCTGTTCGTCTCGATGCATGGTCCTTCACAGGTGACATCATCAACTCGGACAACTCTTTCTTTAACTTGGTAAGTGAAATTGGCATTAATTGCAATTTCTTCCCCTTCACATGCTGCTTTGCGGCAATGAATTCACTTAATGTGTTTAGGACAACTCAAATTCAATATTTTTCCTTCTAAATTTGACAACCTGAGCTTCTTGTTCAGTTTTAGGTTTTTAATAACAGCGGTATTATATGGAATTAAGGTAATAAAAAGCAATAGATTGCATGATTGTTCTTAACGTGCGCCACTGCACCCGACTGGGGGCTAAACCTGCTTATCGCATTTTATAGAGTCATTGGTGAGTGAAATTGCAGCAAATTATTTTGAATCCCAATTTCACAAGCAATTCGGTTTCTAAAATATAAATTAAATGTATTTGTTTTTTCCCGATTATTCTATTTGAATCGAGTTAATCAATTAGCGAATTGCTCCAATAATAGAGTTAATCCAGCATTTGATGCTTTTTGTGATGGCCAGCTGTGCCACTCGATCAATTCTGATGGTTAATTAGAAAAGTTTCTCTTGATGTTATCACTTGATATGCCAAGTGGGCTCACTGTCTCCTGGCGACTAGACCACAGCAACTCCGCGCAAAATTCAATTTGCAAGTTAGTCGTTGGTTTTATTTATCAATGAACAAACATTACTGGCACCTCTGATGACTGACAATTGATGCTCAACACAAGCTGGTGGATAGCAGCTGTGTTAGTATTTTCTTCTATTGTCTTATGTCGGCAACAATTCAAACAGTGAAACAAACAGCAAATATAATTTGACCGGTTTACTTGAAACATTTGCTCGGGGAGAAATGATTGATACATTTGGTGCCAATGTGTGCAGTACGATTCTTGAACTAGAATGCAAAAGTTGCAACAATAGAAAGTAAAAGAGAGAGAGAGAGAGTCAATCTTAATCTAGCTGCATTAGAAAGTGATTAATCACAGGGTTTGGAGGAATGACCGAGGTAGATGGCGAGTTGACTGGGTGCCGATCGCACTGACCGCGGGAGCCTCGGGTGGGCTCGAGTCCACTCGTCAAGTGAGCCTTGCTGGTAACTCGATTCGCCATAGTCAGTCACCGACGGCATTCGCACTCGGTTGGCAACTCGGGTGATGTGCAACGCTATTCGGTTACACGTGCACGCATCTCACCAACTGCCAGTGGCAATTAGGATTCAAACAGGCCCACTGCGGCGAGTTGTCTTTGCGCTGTCTGGCTAGCCAATATCGTCCATCCATTATCATCGATTAAAGCAAAACAGCTTCATCTTGGTCACGTAGCACTGCCAGCTCCCAAATTAAGAATTTCGAGTCGAGCAAAGGAGACAAATGTTGACAGTTATAATTTGCTGTCGACACCAGCAGAATACCAATTCAGCATTGAATGTGAGAAGGAACGCGCTCAAGCCGTGGCTGAGGTTGGTGAGAGGGGACAAGTGCGACACACCCCCTGTGCCAAGGGACGAGCCTTGCTCACTTCCGGTGGATCATTAGCTTCCTTGAAGCGGTCACATTAAAGTTCAATTGACACAGCACACCGACTTGCATTGATCCTTGTTGCCACGCTCGATCAAACCAAGCGAGACGTGGCGTTGAGTAGAATCGAGAATTCTCGGCACGCGTCTTATTTCGAGTCGATATTGTTTTTTGATTCGATCACTTCATTGATTCGATTCTTTTCTCAACAAAACTTAATCATTAATCTATTGCAACTTTTACTATTCAAAAGCCGTTTTGTTGGTTGTTTGAGTTCAATATTAGTTGCTACACAGTATTGCACAGCGACGATAGGGTCGCAGTGACAGGAAGAGTATTGAACAATTGCATTGCCCAGTGGTCTGTTGTATCCAATCAACTACTTCTCGATCGCTCTTTTTGGGTTTGATTTATTTTGGCTCCTCACAAAGTAATTAAACACTACACTACACTACACTCGAACAATGCAATACTGTGTGCGCTAACAATCGATAGCCAATTTAAAACGATATAGACTCATTACCAAAAGGAGCTAATATGTTTTGATTATCAATCTAGAACTTGGTTTATTGTTGTAACCTTGATATGGTATTGAAACTAAATTTAAAATAATAATTTAATTAAAAGGGTTTATCCAATGAAGGATCTGGAGAAGGAAACGAAGTGAACTTAGTGAAAGATGCTGCCAGTACTGCAGTGAACATCAACGTAAGCGTGCTTCGCTAATGCTTGTTTGACTTTGCTTCATTTCGATTGGTTTGTTTTGATTATCCACACACACACAGGAAGATGGCCAAAGCGAATGGAAACAAGGAGCAGCAAAAAGTACGTTAGAATTGAAACAGTAGAAAGCTAATCTGGTTGTATTGCAGCTGCCGGGCCTGGAGATGACACTGGTGATGTAAACATTGGCAGCACTGCCAAATGCTGATTGCACGGGCAGCGCATATTTTGACTGGGAATCACTCGAGTTTTTTTTATTTGTTAGTTCAACGAGGAAGACAAACGAGTGAGCGGCGTCACAGGCCAAAAGGTCGGTTGATGTAGTGATGAGATGAGCATTATTCTTACCTTCCACTTCAGTACCAATGCGCTAGCGGCGTTGACTCATGTACATGCAGTTGCAACTTTACTCAAATCATTTTTGAGTATGGCGACCTTCTTCGAGGACCTAAGGGAGATATGGGACCACGAGGACCTGCGGGACCGATTGGTTTGCCGGGTCCGCCGGGATTACCTGGTTTGCCAGTGATTGGTGCCTTTAACCAAAAAATTAATTGCATCTTGTGTTAGCTTCATTTGATCGGCGCAATATGTTTGAGGTTTGATCTATATATAAAAAATAAGAATTTGTAGAATGACTATGACAATGACTGGACAGAGTGACAGCGCGTTTATCGACCCTTCCATCACCTACATGACGGGTCGAATTGGAGAACCAGGACCGCCGGGACCTAGAGGACTTCCAGGTCATAAGGGTGAAAAGGTTTTACTTGGATGCATTTATAGTGCAAAATTTATCAGAAACATTTCTGTAGGGAGAACCCGGAATTGGTATCAAAGGTGATCCTGGTGAACGAGGCAAACGTGGTAAAACTGGTAAGCCACAATATTTTTCATTCTTTTTTTACATCTTACATCTTATCTAGGCAAACCTGGTGTAAGAGGACTTCCCGGACCTCCTGGTCTTTCTGGATTGCCTGGGGCTAAGGGTGACTCAGTTAAACTTTCGGAGATAAAGAGAGTTGTGGTAATATAACGAATATCTTGGCAGTTGTTAGTATCATCTTGTGATTGACTCATTTGTTCGAAAAGATGGAAAATGGAATCAAGGGGGCAAAGGGTGAGCCAGGCCCTCCCGGACCTCCTGGGCCACCTGCACCAGTAATCTACGAGAATTGGCCAGAGTCTTCGCTAAGATCAAGACGTACGTTGAAAAGTGCTTCTCTATACATCATTAATGAATCACTTCTCTAGATTACCGGGCCAAGAACAGTGGAGACGAATCAGGTTTGTATACCATTTGTAAAGCTGGTGAGGCTCATGTTGTGCTTCGATTAACATTCTCAGCAGGCAGTCAGTCCAAGGTGGCTGATTTGGTGAGTGATGTTTTAGCACGTGCTTAGTTTTACTAACACTACTTTGAAAATTACAGACCCTTGTTTTCAATACTATCGACGAGCTTCAAGCAGCCACTCAATCAAATCGCGAGGGTACCTTGGCTTTTGTGAGCAGTGAACAAGCGCTGATGATCCGCATCAAAAGTGGATGGCAGTACGTCTCGGTTAGTAGTTAATAGCTCGAAAATTTACACAAAATCAATCACGGTTATTTTATCTCATTTTAGCTTGGTCGAATTCTCACTGCTCCCGAAAACGTTTTATTAGAGAAAGTAAGTTGTGGCCAAAGAAAATAAGTAAATGCCTTTTCAACTCTAAGCCATACGATTAGTACAACAAATATAACAGGAAGTTTGGTTATGGTGCTGCATTGACTCGATCTATTTCAATAAAATATAGGTCACCATTGATGGAACCACCGCCGAACCACCTTCAGGAGACACTGATCTCAACTCAGCCCTTGATTTTGGTCGAGTAAGTTACTTCTAACCACTATGTTGAATTTAATAATTACCGAGTGTCCGTTGCAGATTATTCCTCATGAGCGAAAGGTACTTTACTTAAGATAGGAGAAGAAAAAATATGTGTTCACTAACCATACTGAAATACTTGACGTGACTAGCTGCGTTTGGCGGCATTAAACCAGCCTTTCTCTGGCGATATGCACGGAGTGCGCGGTGCCGATTACGAATGTTTCCGTCAGTCACGCCGAGCCAACCTCAAGGGCACTTTCCGCGCCTTGGTAGCTTCACGCGTTCAAAACCTTCAGAGTATTGTTCGGCACAAGGATTCGAAACTTCCAGTGGTCAATCTGAAGGTCAGTATATTAATGTACCAGTTCAGAATATAAGAAATAATATGGCATTCTGCAAACTGTTGGCAAAGATTTTTTATCAATAGTTTAGTCGAAACAATAGGGAGTTATCTACTTCGATTATCACGGTTTTGACAAAATATTGAATATATCGTAAACTTTTAGGACGAAATTCTATTCAACTCGTGGCATGACATATTTGCCGGATCAGGCGCACCGTTTCCCTATCCGCCCAAAATCTACAGCTTTGACGGAAGAAACATCTTGACAGATTCTACTTGGTAAGTGGAGTTATTGGTGATCAAGCTAACCAAGCTATTTCGATCGGTGGTAGGCCGCAAAAGTTGATGTGGCACGGGGCGGACAAGAATGGCGTGCGCAACACTGATGCCTACTGCGAGGGGTGGGGCTCGAGTTCCATGTCGCGCATGGGAGTGGCCAGCAATCTACTGCGTGGCAAACTGCTTGACCAAGAGCAGTACTCGTGCAACAACGCATTCGCCGTGTTGTGCATCGAGGTGAGCACCGAGCAAGGCACCGGACGACACCGACGCGACGATCGCCACTAGACTATACCTTTTGATACCAATTTTATCTTTTTCTATTGATTTACCTCTTCGATGATGCCACTGATCTAGATGTGTAATACTCATTTTTAAGAATATATTTATATTATTAATATTAATAAAATTACCAAATAGAATGGCTAGATGTTTAGTCGACAAAAAAAGTTAGTTTACAGTTTGAGTTTGAGTCGAGTTATAAAAAAGAAAAAAACAAAAGTTTTACAAAAAAAACTTGGAAAATATATATAGAATATGTAGAAAAATGAGTTACAGAACTTGTGATGAGTTTGGTGAAAAAATATATAATTTTTGTGTATAAAATAAAATAGAAAATAAATACGGTAAGTAAAAATCATCACAGATAAACAAAAGAAGAAAGAAAACAGAATACAAATTTCTAAAAATGTGAAACAAAAAACTTGTATGGCAAAAGAAAATGCACTGTTAAGTAGAACTTGAGAAAATGAAAGTTTTGCCTGTCAGTGAGCCCTTCTACGGAACTTGTACCTGAATCGAGCAAACAATCGCCTACTCAGTAACACCTAGAAAGTGTAAAAATAACACAGAATAAACATTAAATAAACTGTGTGCTAAGACCTTCGTTAAGCAGGGAAAGTTAGTCTAAGGATCGACTAGATTAATCAAACATATCATTGAGGCATAGGAAGCCCAGTAGCATAGATTAAAATATATAAAATGATAGCTGCCGAGTGAAGTTGCAAGGTATGAGGAACGCTAAGCACAACAATAGAATCATCATTCGCACAAGCAGACTTGGAATACATGCACACATGTTTAAGCTCAGTAGCGAGATAGTTGGAATGACTGCAAATGATGCGTTAGTAGTGGCCGGCAGTTGGAATCACTTTAGCGTAGCACGAAACAGTCGACCTTCTCTTACTTTTTGCTGCTCCTTGCGATCTTTTTCAATCAGCTGCTTGAATTCCTTAATCTTCTTCTTGATAATCGAACGGTCGGCGCTGTTAATCACGCCTAATGCCTAATCCAAGCAAACTTGATTATTAGTCATAAACAGTCATATATGACAAAGACAAACCTTGAGTTGCGCACTATCGAGTTGAATAAAACGAACACCGGTTATGTTATCATCTTGGAAACGCTTGGCGTAGGAAGCAAGCTGAATGTGCCGCAAAAAGTCTGCGACATCGAGCACACTCCAGTCGGTGACTGCCAACGAGTTGGGAAATGAACTGAGTACGGGCAACGAGTGTTGCTGGTAGGCCAAAGCTGGATCAGACTCATTGGCTGATTGACTCATACGAGCTACTTCAGGAAAACTAATTGAAAGTAATTCCTCTTGATCTACTGGCGAACCTATTGAACTGGAAGACGAAGAAGATAAGATAGAAACTTGTAGCTCTGCAGCTGGTTTGATTGGCAAAGAAATGGTCGGTGAGATGAATCGAGCACTTGGAATGGGAGAATCTAGTTTGCCAAAAGAAGTTGAAGTCGTTTCTACATCGGGTGGACTTGAAGAAAACTGTCGCGGTGGAGTGAGATCAAGGCGATCGTTGCAGACAGCGTGGCCGTTTGTGCTAGCTCGAGAATTACTCGGCGAACCTGTGGACTTTGCCAAATAGACAGCTGCAGCAGCTTGGGAAAGAATTTTAGCCGTTGTCCGAGCCGGAGAAGAAACTGCCAGTGATGGTTTGGCCAACTCTTCACTTACAGTCTCGCTCGGTTGTGGAAGCACAGTTGCAGAGTTATTCTCTGACCCAATGCCAGAGTCTAACGAAGTACAGTTTTTGCGAATCAAATTGATCGAGGGAGGTTGTCGATTAGCTAGACTGCCACGCGACACCAAGCCAGCTTTTTGCTTTGAAAATGACACATCCAACAACGACTTGGATTGAATCTGGTCTGCTGCTTCGGTGAAAGACTTCAAAGTGTCGTCAGTGGCAATCTCATCCTCGCCGCCATCTGGAAAGTCTGCGGAATCCTCTAGAGTGTCTTGCTTAGCCAACTTCTCCTGAGCCCCACTTTCACTCGAAACCAATATTGAAACTGATTCATTAGGTGAGGTTGCATTTTGCATAGCCAAGTGATAATTTCGCTGATAGTCAAGTAGTTTGCGTTCCAAGAGAATAATTTTGTCTTTCATTGTGCGAATAAGAGCTGACGACTCTTGTTTCTCCTCTTCAGAGAGATGTTTGTAGTAGTTCTCTTTCTGTTGCAACTCATGCTCTTTTTGTTGCAACTCTTTCACAATTCGTTTAGCTTTTAAATATTTCTTTTCCAGCAAACTGTACTGCTGCTTAAATTCATTAAACAAAGAATTCTTCTGATCTAATTCTTTTTGAAGTGAAACAATCTCAGCTTCCTTTTCCTTGGTCTTCACGAGTTCATCCTCCAACTGCTTTTGCAGTTCTCTAATTTTGAGGTCTGACTTGTGTTTAATCTTGAGAATTTCGTCCGTGAGGGAAGAGCTCTTGGATTGCCACTCAATAATGTTGCGCTTAAGCATGTCAATGTCGCGAAGAGATTGTAAGTGTTGCTGCTGCGAGTACTGAGCCGGAGACATAGAGACACACTCGACAGAGGGTCGCGAAGCCTGAGGTGGCAAGTGATTTGCAGCTTGTGCAGGTAGACACCCGTTCTCTCGATTAGTGCTCTGATGAACGTAGTCATCATAGTCCACTTCAGGTTCAGGCTCTTCCAAGCTGTCAATTTTGTCCTCCTCCTCCCCCATTTGGTTGCTGTATTCCATAAGTAGTTGCTGTTGCTGCTGCTCTGATTGGATCGACTGCGAGATCAATTGAGCAATTTCACTGTTTTCTGGATCGCGCTCGCGACCAATGAGAAAGTGAACCGCACCGCTGGTTGAACGCAGTACCGAAGCAGCGTACGATTGTGTCACACCAACCAAAGATTTGCCATCGACTTCAATGATCTGATCGTTTGGTTGAATTCTAAAGCAATGATAGAAACCCAGTTAAAATTAAGAGTTAGAACTATCTCAACACTCACCTTCCATCTCGTGCCACAGGCCCTCCCTCAGTAATAGTCTTGACAAAGATACCAAGTTTTTCAATACCGGCATCAGCGCCAACTCCCATTCTGTAAATTATCAATTAGAAAAGACTTGCAAAAAGACGAGCATACGTACCCAATAATACTGAAACCGAGTCCTTCATCACCTTTGAGAATATCGACTGGAAAAATGTCCATCTTCTCAATTCTTTTCTCGAGTTCATATTCAGCTGAAGCCACCACGGGATCAAAGTCTTCGTTGCGTCGATCGTATTCAGAAGCCGAGTAAGTCATGAACACCTTAATAGGCTCAGAACTGAAGCGAACTTTGGTATTACGCTTTCTTTGGGGCAACACTTGACCTATATCAAGATCGTACTGTTCTGATAAATGTTGGTCACCAGTCAAAAATTCTTCATCTTCTTCTGATGGAATGCCAGGAGCTTCCATGTACAATTCGCCGTCTGGGCGAACATAAAATGGCAAATTGTCAATGTAAACTAGACGGCTTGAAGACTGGTCAGAGACTTGGCTAGTTGCTTGTTGGTCAATTTGAGGTTCACACTGAACAGCTAAGTCAAGCTCATCTGCTTTTTGCTTGACAGGCTGTGTGTGCTCAATGCCACGTTGTCTATCTTCAGGCCAGGCTTGACTGCTAAGAAGACGAGCTGCTTCTTCCTCGGTCATCATCTCTACACTACTGAGACATTCATCCAAGTTAATGTTGTCAGGAATTCCCGAGGTATCACAACTACTAAGATCTGGCAGTTGTGACGAACCGTTTGAGATCTGTGATACAATCTGATCGAGTAATTCTTCTTTGGCTTGTTGTATCTTGTTGCTGTTTACTTCACTTGATCCAGTGCTTTCAAGCTTAGAGAGTAACTTTTTCGTTTCATAATTTTGGTTTTCTCCGTGCTGTGGCTCATGATTGTTTACAAAACGGTTTCTGACTTCTTTAACAAAAATTTTATTCTCAATCTCACTTTCTGGAGCAATCTTAGGTTCTGTGTGTCTATTAGTCTCACAAGTCGTTTCTTGTGCAATTGATGATAATTCTCCTGACGAGTGTGACGTTTTGGGAGCCACAGCTTTTGCGTCACTGCAACTATCCAAGCTACCGTTCGACAGTTGTCTTGGACTGAGCTGAAAATCGGTGGACTGCAATCGCTCAAAGACTGCTCTGGCAGTATTGAATCGTGATACTCGACTCTCAGAACGATGCAGAACAGATGGTAAGGTGGGGGACTTTTGCCCGTTCACGGTGCCATTTGTGGTGGGTTTTTTAATTTCTTTTGGAATGGAATGCATCTTGCTGGCTGGTTGACTAGCCTTTTCTTTCGGGTGTGCAATTCCATTCTGGTTGACACTTGCGCTCCCAGCCGAGCTTCCTTTCTCAAACACTTTCCTCCGATCTAACGTTGTCTTCGAGTTATTGGTATTCTCATGGGTACCATTGCTTAAGGGCAACTCTTCACTGGACTTACTTTTTTCAATCTCGCTAATTTTGGATTCGCTTTTGTGCAAGCCATTGATATTATTGATTTTGGTGACTGGCTTGGCAACAGAAGGTACCGGTTTTGTTTTCGCATGTCCATTCGTTTTCTCTTCACCTGAGCCATTACTCAAGTTAGGTAAGCTATCACGCTTATTAAGACGCGATAGATTTGAGCAGCTATTAAAAGTTGGTTGTGATGAAACATTGGTTGACTTGGTTTCATTAACCGACACTAAACTACTAGATTTTTGTGGCAGTTGACGTTTGGTGACGTTAAGCGATACATTTGCTGATACATTTGACTCTGAGTTTTGGGGAGACATCGATTGAAATAAATTGGCAATTTGGCTCACTTTGGTTCCAAGCTTTCTCACTGCAGGAGTCGAACCGCCGTTGCATGGAACCGAGTTGCTGCGAGCAAATGAGTTGCGCAGCGATTCACCTTTGGTCTCAAAGGTCTGCTTGAGCGAGTTGATTAGTTGTGGCTTGCGCTCGGCAAGACTGGTGCCACTCTCGATGGAGCACATCGTGCTAGGCCCACTGGTAGGTCTGGTTAGTTCTTTCCAACCGGTGCGTGACCGGCTGGCTGCAAGAATCTCCGCGCGCACATTGGCCATTCGTGGCGGCCTTGCAAAAGTGCTGCCGCGCGATGGTGCCTCCAGACACAGACTCACATGGCAAAAAAAAGTGGGAGCCGAGATGCACTGCGATAACGCACACCAACTATTCTCAGCTTGCTTAACGGTGGTCTAATTGAAGCGACGCCACGATGACAGCGAACATTAGCAGTGGCTTTCTAAAAATATATAATAAGCACAACAATACACAAAATTAGTTATATATTGTCACATGCCAGGTCACTTGCAATCGTCACACGACCAAGGTTGTCTTATGCGAGATAGATACAATTATGATTATAAAAACTTGACTTGATCTTAGCGAGTTTACTCTAGCAAATCGGCTCTCCTTAGTTGCATTCTAGTCACAAGTATAAGTGTTTACTGTGTTGCCGGAGTAAGTCAAACCAAATAGTAACGGCGCACTCATCACTTGAGATAATTGTTGTCCTCACATCGCACTTGACTCAATATTATCAAAAGATATCTGGTAGATAGGAATTAGAACACATATACTACAATTTAACCAATGACCGTTGATAATTGAAATCGATCTATTACAGATTGCACTTGTGTTGATGTAAAACAAGGTTAATCAGCTTAAAAGCACAATACCCTGACAGATAGCAGTTAGCAACGACGCACGAACTTTCACAGGTAAACAGTCATCGGATATATATATATCAAATGTTTATATAATCGAAAAATGAAATCATGATGGAGTCGGAAGTATGGAATGTACGGCACCCGACAGAAGCAGACAGTGGTGTGCTTGGTGCGATCAACGATCAATGTAGATGATTTTGCATAATGTCAAGCAAGCCGGCAGTGATCTTGCCGTCTCGCCATCACAATCATCGTCCCTGTGTAATCTGATGGAGAACAGTGTGTTGTCACAGGGTAACCCAACACTATGCGCCCATGAACGGCACGTAGCACACTAGCTGGGTTGGGTGCAGCGGTTTTCAACCGTTTTTAGTGACTGATATCTACCAGAAAGACTGAAATGTCAAAGCGCATTGTTGCCGGTATAAAAGTTTCGTTTTGATGGTGGAAATAAGTGGACAAGGCAGTAGTTGTCTTTTGTATAGGGTTAGTTTTTTAAATTTCTTACATTTTCACCTTATTAAGCTAAAGACTGATATGTACATATCCTTCCACAACGATTTCCAACGGCATAGACTGATATCACATATCAGTCTTTAGCTTAATAAGGTGAAAATTTAAAAAAACAAACTTTTAACAAAGCTCAATCATTGACAAAATGCTTTGCGCACACATTTCCACCATCAAAACAGAACTTTTATACCGGCAACAATGCGCTTTGACATTTCAGTCTTACTTGTACATATCCCTCACCAACAACGGTGAACCCGGCTAGTGTGCTACGTGCCGTTCATGTGCGCATAGTGTTGGGTTACCCAAAGTGGGCAATGGAGGCCGCCGAGGGTGAGATGGGCTGGCGGATTTAGAGAAGACTGATGCGCACGCGGTGAGAAGAGAGAAGCGAAGGACATGACCTGGCAAGAGGTCAGAGCGTCGGAGTGCTACCAAATTGACGGTGATGGTCGCGACGGTAGCGGTGGCAGACTGACGCCAAGCGCCACTGGCCACTCACCAACACCGTTCCAATCGATTGAATGCACTAATGACCAGTACTGGGCAGAAGGCTGTAATGTGATCTGCACGATACCATCTACTCCACCGGGAAAGTCAGTACCTAGTGACTAGTTATTTAGACTCGTACCCAAAAGCAGTGCCCAAAAACATTGCCCAGTTTCACATTTTCACTTTTGTTATAAACTATCAAATAATATATATATCTGGATAAAGCTGGATAAATCCAATGTTGTGAAAATACGTCACTTAAATAGACTAAATATGCTATTGGTTAATCTTATCGCACATTTTATTACCGTTTCCTATTGGATCAATTCTGCATTGGGCTTGCTTTCTAAATCTGGATTGATGATCGCTCATCACATTTCTGAACTAGATAATGTTTAATGCCACAAATTCAAAAACTGTTATTTTAATCAAATATTTGTAAAACTGCCAGGCACAAGATTTGATGTGAACATACAAATTGACGTAGGGTTGAGAAGAGGCGTAGGAAGTAAGCAACAGGTTGCGTGTGACGTGGTGTAGTATATGATCGTAGACGACCGATCGTATAAGTTTTCACGGTCTACCAGGTAGATTTACCTTCGATTCGAGTGAGACAAGGTCTTCGGCGCACCACTGGTTGTACGTGTAAAGTGGTCTGCAGTGGTCGACTAGTTGCCAGTACGCGCTCCACTCTCGCCGGTGTCACTTGATTGCCATCCATTGCCAGTGCGCACCGTATAGTGCTGTACATTGATCCACTTGCTTCGCGGTGTGATAAGATCTACCAAACTCCTAACTACTCTAGTCCTTTCTTGTCAATTTGATATGTAGGCTTGAAAATCCAAATGATCTCCCAACCTGCTTCTCACCCAACCCAGAACACCAACTTACGTCCCGAAGTTCTTGCTTTACATAACGTTCACATTCTACTTCACATTTATCGTTACGTGAGTTTGGTAGATTGCTTTCATCTAAGTTTGGTGTGCCGTACGTGGAATCAGGTGGTTAAAAGTCATTTTAAGACCATCACCAAACTAGTGATTGCTCATAACAAAAGCAGTCATGAAATCGCTCATCAGGTATGAGGGCAACTTTATAAATTACTCGGAAGGATCGATTAAACTAAATACTAATTACCAATTTAGAATTCTTTACGGCTCTCTAGTAATAGTCACTATACACTGGAACAATATAAAAATTCTACAGTTGCTTTCGTCAAGTTTGCCCGACTCCTGTCACTCTTTCCTTCTGTGCGCGATTTAAGTTTCAAGAACCACCCCTTTAATGAAGTCTACTTGTCTATTGTGATCATGTTAATGCCAAATCTTCAACAACTTCATTTGATCTCTTGCTGGTATCTTTCACACGACCCATCACACAAGCCATCCAACTTGGTAGCTCGTATCTGCTCAAATAGATCGAATCGCATTAAGACGCTCACTGAATATCTAATGGACATATTTGGTTCGTCATTGTCTAATGGTCGTGTGAAGCATCTAATGCAAGCCAAGCTGAGTCAAATTGCGATGATCACTTCTGAGATGGAAGAAAAACCACGTGGTGGATCACACGAGCATGACCATCGGTGGTGGTCAGCTTTGAGCGTTCGCTATGTGGCCAAAGCGTTGCCTTGCCTCACTCACCTGAGCTTGACCAATTGTCATCTCAACGACCAAAGTGTTGTTATTTTGCTCCAATCTCTTCGCTCACTCAAGCAACTCAACATTAGCGACAACGATCAGATCGATGGATCATGTTTCCGATACCTGAGTAAGACAATTGCTTACCATTAGTTGACATTTTTATTTGTAAGACTTTTCTAGCGCCAACATGTGAAGAATTAAGTGTTGGCAGTTTCAGTGTTCATGGCAACATTAATGAGCTAATCATTGCTGTGAGCCAATCACCTGCCACCAGTCTCAAGCAGCTAGAACTCACTGGTTCCTTGATTGGGAGTTTGACTCACTTGGAAAGGTTAGTTAATCTTGAAAGTCTAGTGATGCATTTCTTCGTGTCTGAGGGCGAAGTGGCGAGAGCTTCTGCTTCGTTACATTCCGTGGCCGCGTTGGGACAACTGAGAACACTGGTGCTCCAACAGGAATACTGCCACGAAGAAGAAAGCGTGGTCAACCACGAGTTACTTTGTGCCATCACTCGCCATTGTCGACAACTTGAAAGACTGGAGATTCTTGGAGAGTTTGGCTGGTACTTGCGACTCACTGACCAATCACTTGGGCAACTTGTCTCCGCTGGTTTACCTTTGCGTCATTTGTCATTGACAGGTATTGTGACTGGTTATGTGATCCGTTTTGTGCACTAATCACCGCTCTAATTGCACCTCTTGTGCTTGCAAGGCGAAGCCAGGCAGATCAGCGACCGAGGAATTCGGTCACTAGCAAAGTTGGATACACTTGAATCGCTCTCGTTGACTTGTTTCGGTAACATCACTGATCAAGCTGTCACATTGCTAATTGAGCACCTCACCCAACTGCGCCACCTCATTCTAAAAGACAATTCACGCCTGACAGCGAGCATCGTCGACGCTTGCATCCAAGCAGCTTGCGATCGCCCGCAGCGCACTCTCAACGTGTGCCTCGACGAAAAGATTATGTCAGGCACTAATCTGCTTTTGAAATACGTCAAGGATTGTTTGCAGTATACACGCCACAACACTCTCGATCGGTGGGTTGATTGGCTAGAGGAGCCAGAAGACAAGTGGAAGGGAACTTCTCATGAACGTCACCACAAATGGCCAGTCAATCTGAACGTCACCATTGACCACCACCAAAGGTACAGTGAACTCACTCTCACTCCGATGAGTTAATTCATGTGCTCCATAACGAGCAGCAGTATGTGTCGGTTCGAATCAATCGATTAGTTTATAGGCGGCCGATTCTACCTGAGATAGCATAAAGATACACATGAAGGTACATTTCGATACATCGATACACCTCAAGGGCAACTTTGACGTGTGTGACAGTTCAAAAGGAAAACAAAAACTACTATTCTAAGAAATAAGAACCTTCAAATTTATGGATAGATTTTGTACAAACAAATATTTTTTCAACTATAGTTTAGTTTTAAATGCTTGCAATATTAAAATGGAAATTGTGCACCACTTGTACTAATGTCATTTTGTCTATTGTGCTGGATGGATGGCACCTGCAAAACCTTGGGGCATGTGAACCTGTCATTTGAAACGACTGCACAGACTGTACAGATACGATGGAAGCGAGTTAACCTTCAGCAAGATGATATCCCTCGTGGCAGCGTTGATTCTCATTGTAGCAATGATGCTCGTCACTTTGGCAGTCACCATCTTTCTACCAGCAGGCATCGCACTCTATCATCTCATGGTTAAAATTTCTCTTTTCTGTCTACAGTGACAACGGTAGATGCTGCGATAAATTCGACAGACAATGTCGATGCAAAGAATAAAGTTTGGTTACGTTTTGGTTGATTAGCATGTCTAGTGTTGCTAGCGCAGATTGATTTATTTATTACCGGTACCGGTAGATTGAAAGGGGTAGAGTAATTCACATTGATGGTTCGCAGGTAATGCTATTATCCTGTTGTTCAATCTTATTGCGTCGGTTGTACCTCGAGCGATCACCAATCTGATAAACCGACTTGGCGCGCTTCAGTCGTGACAAGTCAGTCTTGTTGGAACTCTCGGGCGGACACTTTGCTAGCAAGATAGTGGCTGTGTCGGAGAACTTGTATACCTCTTGTTGCGATTGCTGACTCTGTTTTGCAGTGTTGAGAGACAAAAGTGTTGAAGTGACGCTACCTTCCTTTCGACTCTCCACCTTGGTACACTCTTCTTCCTCCTCCTCTTCAGTATTGGTGCTTTCCTCGCCTCCAACCAATGTCTTCTTCGCCAACGGAATTTTTCTTCTTTGATTCTTTTTATTCTTGGGCTTTCGCATACACTTTGATTTTAACAAGTACTTGCTTCCGCAAAAACACACGAGAATTACTAGAAAAATTGTCAGCACGTATAAAACACCTAGAGATTAAGTGGTCAGAAACACTAGTTTAACAACACTGGAAAAGAACACTTGCTTACTGGCAACATTGGTAAATGACGCTTGATTGGCTTGACGAATGGAACGAGGCGAGCCCTTGTTGGCCAGATGCATCAATGCGGTCAACCGCTTATTCCTCGCACACTATTCGCTAGTATCAACCACATCTTTATAGTACCACTAAGGCCAACACCAATTAATCAACATTTAACTAGCATTTTAATTAACCTAATTGAATTAGGACCCTTGACGCAGTTTGTTCGCAAATTTATACAAATCTACAAATTGCACAGTGCTATTTTTGTATATTTAATGTACTTGTTTTCGACTTTAAACTTGCTTCTTTTTTGGTACTTTTACTTTTCAAACTAGTTTTGGAACTTTTGGATCGTTGACGTTTGTTATTTTTGCGACTCTTAGTAGAAACGACAGATTGCAAGGAAAAGGCTAGAGAATATGCTTTGTTATGCCCAATAACTACTACTCAATCAGTAATGGACTTACTCTTTGAAGTCTTGCTTCTAGGCAAATCGCCAATTTTCTGTAGACTCAGTGACAGCACTTGGGATTTGTTACTCGTGTACCATTTTTTCGTCGAAGTACTGCACTGCTTCTTCTTTTTCTTGCTAAACGTGTAAAACCCATACACGCTTAAACCTAAAACACTACTTAGGCCTCCTAAAACTAACAGATTCGATTGAAACAATTACTTGTTACTTATGGTCAATGTACAGTGGTGTTTCAAGTTTCAAGCACATAAAAATCCGAATATTTTTAATAGTTTGGAAAAAGTGAAATATTGGATGCTAAAAACAATGTTAAATTTTAACTTTAAATTGCAAAAAAATAAATTACTCTAAATATAGAGAAATGTGTAAAACTTGAAGCTCCACAGTACATTAGTAGAACACTTACCGAGTGGCCAATTGTGCGATTGGGACGATTCCTCGAAGTCGGTAGTCCCATTGACAGTGGTGTTAGCCACGTGAAGCAGAGTGACTACAAGTGGAAACACACAAATCATACCGAAATTGGGTTCAACATCGGTTCTCATAACAGCAGGCTAGTTTTTATACCAAAAATGCCAACACATGCACAACAATCGAAATACAGGCAACACTCAAGAAACGACCAAAAATGTTCTCTACCTTTGGCAGTACAAAGTGGTCTTTTTTGAGATGTGACCTTTTTTGAGAGATGAGAGGTAAAGCGTGCGCCTGCTCTATGACGATTTATAATGAAAGTTCTTGAGCAGGCCGATTGTTGGGTGATGCCTGTAGTAAGGGATCATAAACATATATCGATATCAAAGGGATATAGGGGAAAATTTAAATCAGTGTACAGTGGACAAAAATGTTTATGACCTGAAACACAAAAATTGAGGTCACAACGCCACCTTGTGTCATATATTGGTAATTGCTCGAAAAAACAGAAATTGTCCTGAATTTTCTACCGTATATAAGTAAAAATAAAGGCTTCTCGCGCAAGCTCTTATTTAGTCAGTCAAAAATAACGAATCAAACTCAAAACCAAAAATTTCGAATTTCGAAATTTTACAAGACAAAATTTTTAGTTAGGTTAACTAAAAAGTTAGCATAAAGATTGGATGTAGGTTTGGTTAATTTTAATATTTTTTTGTTTCCAATTGTCCAATTTTCAATTTGCTTAGAACACATATACTTATATTTACACACATACTCTGTCTAAGATAAATCTTTAAAACTAGATAAAACATTG
>DVQH01000134.1:0-42577 GCA_018231625.1 Papilio phestus
CTAAAAATCAACTTTCGTATACAACTTGTTTCAGGCTTGGGAGTGCGACTGTTAAATCGATCACTTTTTATCATTAATTTGTTTTTTATAAAGAGTATGATTGTGGATGGAAACAATATACAATAGTTTTAAATAGTTTTTCGCAAAAACAGAAATAACATTTAAATTTTAATTCTGTTAAACTTACCCTCTGGGTAAACAGTGTAATGTAGGCATTATTGTCCATTAGAGTAGAGAAGATCATAATTATCTATGTCACGTGGGAATAGAGTGAGTGATTTTCCGATTTTAAAAAGTGCAATCGTTCTAACAAGTCAAGAGTAACTGAGCCCCGTGGAATGATTATGATTGATGTGCACTTTAGACAAGGCGAAAGCTTGGTGCTCATTCGAGGTGTTTTACCCTCAGCGAGAACATTGAGCATAGCTGGGCAGCAACATTTACGTCAACACGACTTATGGGTGATTCACCTGTGGATAACTTGCCCAATCTCATCTTAGCAGTTAATCAACAACTTAATCAACATCGTTAATTTAAAACTTATTGCTTTAGTTTTCAAAGATTTGCTCACTTTAGCATGAATTCTTGACACGAAAGATTCTAAAACACAGTTGGGCATTGTTGTGACTACTCACTTTTGTCATTAAAACCTGTCATTAATCAGCATTTTGTTGATCTACCTACAGTGGCGTTGCAAAGACAGATGATACAGTCAGGACAGCTGGGCGGCTCTCAAATGTCACTCTAATTGGCAAAACTTTAAATCGTCTAGAAAGAGTGTAGAAATGGAGGCGGAGAAAAAGAAAAGGAAAGAGACAGCAAGGGAAATTTGTAATAAAACAACACTGGGTGATACCCATATACGCGTGACACCAGACGTTCACTCAAGTGAACATTGCCATCGAAGCGGTCTATAATCCCACATCAAGATTCGCTGCATTTATTTTTACGATTTAAACAATTACATTAGTAAAATACAGTCAATTCCAGATAAGGTTAACTTAAATTAATCTTTATGCAAAATGCATAAGTATATATGTTGATGTTCAATGAATAAATGATATAAATAACTATTGTGTCAGCTTAAAACTGGATAGCTATGTCTGGACTTTAAACAATCAAGAAAGTGGAATGAAATCAAAGTTTAGGTACACAAATATTTGCACACTGACTTGAGTGGTGGCCTTGTAGCAACTGAGCTTGATTGACAAATTTTGGGTTTCTCTGAGAGATCTAAATTAAAACCGAAAATTGATTGCCTGTTTGGCTGACATTTAGCAAAATCTCTATCCATATCACTTGGAATAATTATAGTTTATTTATTTCTAATAGATTTCTATAAAGAATTGAGGGCACGTTTCACTTATAAAAAGAGTATTCACACTGTTTACAATTACGAATTTAGTAAGATGTCAACACTTGCTTTTTCCCAGTCTCACTGGACCTTCTTTTCAAAACTACTAGACCATGTTTAATTAATTTGGAATTCCGTGGAAAATTATTTGATATTAATTCTAATTTAAGCATTGCTTGGTTTACTCTGGTTGACCACTAGCGGTCATTCGTGTTGTCCGCCTCACTAATCGTGCTGGTGATTTTCTCTTGTCAGATACTACGCCATCTTATTCCCATTATCAAATCAAAACAAGTGGCTCACAACCAAAAGCCAATACATTCTAATCGTAGGCTGGCTTTTAGGAATCATTTGGGCATCAATTCCTAACACCAAGATTGTGCAATTTGTGTGGAACAACCAAACATATCTTGACTGTCGACCAGACTACGAGCTTTACGAAAGTCGATGGTGAGTCTCTTTTGTAGATTAATTTACAAGCAATTTTAATTCTTGTTTATTAAACAGGTACAATATCAGCTCGGTGATGCTTACTTTTGGAATACCTCTATTGATACAATCCATATGCTACGCCTTTGTGATACGGTGTTTGTTGTGCAAAGACACTCTCCAATCATCACAATCGTGTCGAAGACATAACCGTGACATGACTCGGGTAAATATACTTTTTAACTTGCTCTTACTGATGCATTGCTCAAAAATCATCTAGGTTATACGAATGTTGGTCGCTGTCGTAATTCTCTTTCTCATTTGTTGGTTACCTATCAAGATTTTGATGACTGTGATCACGTACAGTCCCGAGTGGCTCTTTATCGACGACCCACAAAGTAACAACGTCTACATAGCAAGCTATTTCATCTGTCACTGGATGGCGATGGCCAACAGTTTTGTTAACCCAATCATCTACTCATTCATGTCCAAAAGTTTTCGTGTAAGTAAACGCGTACTAGCCTGGTATACTTTATCTCACAGTAGCTAATCCATTATGTTCTGTCTCGTAGATTGACCTCACAGAGCTCATTGGCAAGGTGTACGGAAGTCGAGAGGGAAAACGATCTTCATTGACTACCACAGCTAGTGGGCACCACTTGGTGGCGCAGTCGTGTCGAGTCAGTCAACCATGCGCTTTCACTTTGCTCGAGAATGGAACGCGCAATTCGTCACTGACCAACAACAAACTGTCGCCGATGAGTAACGGGCAAATAGGACCAGGCTCCATCGTGATGATGCTGCTCGACCAGTCAGTCCAGGCAGATTCTACCAAGCGTCAACTAGTCCAGTTGAAACAGTTACCCACCGAAACCGAGAGCTGAATCAAAGTGCACACACCGGTATCGAGCGTGGTGAATAATCAAACTTTAATGAGACTCGAGTGGTGGCTGGACAGATTACTAACTGGTCCAGTGGCTGGTGTCACCAGTGACCACTCTGAGTGGGCGGACACCAAAGTGAATTGTCTAATTGAATTGTCAGTTCAACTGCGCTCGTCCTCGCGATCCATCATCGTCTCGAGCTCAACTATCCAACTTCGAGTGCTGCACTTAATAAAACAAAAGCTACGATGTTTAATTCACCTTACTTCGTGCGTATTGCCTTCGGCAGACCCAAACTGTTGCCATTGGAGTCGATTGTCTGAAGAGAGCCTCACGAAAGAAATGGACGCAATAATGGCGACTGATGGCTTCCGTTATCGAGCGGTCCATTACCGATACACCGACCAACAGTGGCAATTTGCAATTCCAACACACGCAGTCGCAGCCCGGTGTAACTACAGGACGTTGCCACCGATCCCTAAGCAACCCAAGTGAATCTATTTATTTATTTTTACCAATAATAACTCAAGTACTATTGCAATGGCAAACATTCCTCTTAATTGTATTCTCTCTACTCCCCTCCAAGTCATTGCTCGCTTACCACAGGAGCAAATTTCTTGTGGCATCCAAATCTAATAAAATAAAACTAAAACATAACGACCTGCAACGATATAAACACCATAAACGTTTTATAGCTACACATTTGACAGTGCAAAATATAGAAACAATATAGAGAAACAAAACAAAACAAAGTCACATGCCACGAGATATAACAAGAGTTAAGTGATGGTACTTGGTGCTAGTCTTGTTTAATGCCATTGTACATTCGTTGATACATCTTTTTAGTCTCACTCTTGTTTACTTTTACACGTTGATTAAGCTCTTCTAAAGCCTTGTTAATGTCAATATCGTTTGGTTTGGACTGCTTCGCCGCTAGCAGATGTCTCTTAGACTTCTCCAGTTTGCCCAGCCACATGAAACCCACGCCCATCAGGTAGTTAGCTTTGACTGACTTTTCATCTAGTCTCAAGGCTCGTCGTGAAAAGTAAACTATGTTCACACCAGCATTGGCTGAGTTGCTCTTTTTATATGCCATGGATATGTTCTGGTACAATGTAACGCAAAGGTTTTGGCAGGATTCGACCGACTCGAGGTCGATAAAATTCTTTTCAATCAAATCAATGGCTCGCTTGTAGTGTGAGATCGCTTTGCGGTACTCGCCTGTACGAAACTGCTTGTTGCCTTCTTCACGTTCTTGATTGGCTAAAGAAACGACATTGTCTGGAGTGAGTTCTTGTTGCTGTTCTTCAGGCGAAAGCGAGTGATAGTACTGAATAGAACCCTTTTCATAGACATCAATCACTTCGAAGATGACGATTATGTCCGAGTTGGCCGGAATGCGTGGTGGACATCCCAGTTTGCCGTATGCCAGACTATGATGAATGGCAAACTCAGCCATTTCGCCGACACACATCGTAACTAAGCTCAGAGTATAGCCAGATAGAATACAACTGGGTCTCGCAAGAAGTGCCTTCTGGCGTGCAAAAGTCGAATCAAACGGCTCGTCATCTGATTCAATGAGAAAAGCGTTCATGTGGAAAAGGATGGCGTGCTCAGGAGTTACTTTTGGTCCAGTCCCGGGGCGCATGATCGTCTTGTAGAGTGTACCTTCTCGTACAGGCGTCATTATTCGGATTCTCTCTTGAAAAGTTGTACAGTTTAGGAAGGGGCCTTCCTTGTTTGGGTATGGCGAAGCCAAGAGATTTTGGTAGAAAATCTTCTTTTGTTGTGAATCCATTTCTTCACAAGACAACGTCTCCTCAAACTCACGATTTGCAGGATCAATTTCGAGAACACCATTCTTTAAGTTTCTAGCAAGTGTGTGATGTGAGAATAATTATAATCAAGAACGTGAATTACTTACTTAAAATCTTGTGCCGAGCATAGATTGGTGTTGGTGTTGACGATGTCGTAGTCAATATGGTCTTGATTGGTGGCCATGAGTAGAGAATGATCTTCTTTAGAGACGGCGGAGAGGAGAGGAGTGACCCAGCAATGGAGATGTGGGTGGGCATAGGAAGTAGTGAGTCTTGACTTAGCAATCGAGGCATGACTCTGATTGTATCGGTAGTCTATCGATAGTCGCCTCTCGCTCGTCTAGCTGCTGCTCGGCGTAGTTGAATCTCACGCCAATCTTTTCGGTAGAAGTATGACACATTATCGTCGATGTCCACCGATTCTTCTTTACTGTAAATCGAACCAATGGTCAAACAAGTGATCAACGTATAGTTTTTTCTTCTTTCTTAGTACTAACCTGACGGCTCTTTTTTTGTAGATTAACATCAAGATAATGGCACCAACTGCACAGAAACTGCCCACAATTAAGTAGAGAATTGCTAAGAAGAAATATGAACTGCCAAAATAACGGTTTGTGTTGGCCAATACAAATGACTTGCGCCCTTTGAAATCTAAGACTGGGTAGTCTGACAAGAAAAGGTAAACAAATTAACATTGTAATGAGAATTGAGCATTATCACGTACTATACTGGATTTTTAGATAATACTGGCCTCGTGGGAGCTGTTGGTTAAAAGGACTTTTTTTATTGTGAAGTACTCTTGCATAGAGCTTTCGGAAATCTGGGAAAGCTGCTACTCGCATCCAAACAATTAACGCTTCGTTGCGAAGTCCATTATTGTCTGGATTATCGGAATCTAAATCCCAAATGGTGATGTTTCCCCAATAGGGTGGGTTAGTGAAATTTAGAAAAGTGCTTCTTTCTATCATTTGAAGAAATAATGTTAAGTTTGATGATTTTAGAATCAAAAATTGTTACTTACTGCTCGGATTGCGATAGTTGTTTTGATCTACAGGCCATGCGATGCCCGTGCGACTGAGTGGTACTTGTACAACGGATTTTTTTCGGTCAAGCAGCCAAAGAGTAAAGGTGTCATTGAATAGACTGTTGGCCACGGTTCCACACGGCACTATAGGCCTTGACATCCATCTACCATTGACACGCACCCTCTTGTACCGAAATGGGTCACAATCAGCAGCTAGACTTCGTTTACCATGAAACTGTGCCAAATCTTTTGATCTTAAGTAATGAAGATGATTCTGAAAGTAGTTGTATAATGCATAGTACACGTAAACGTTGGATTTCATATACTCTTCTAGGCGAAACTTGTACCAGCATACACAAACAGGTGGTGGCCAAGACGCATTGAATCTTTCACGCCAGTCAGCTAAGATTTCAGCACAAGTTCTGCTACCGTGCAACGGAATGCAATCAGTGTAATCAAGCTCAAAGTCGCGATTGTTAAAAGACATGTAGAGAAAGCCAATTCCGATGGCGATTAGTGCAAAGGCAGTGAGGATGAAAGTGGGCAATACGGCTGTGATGGTCAAGATGGGTCGACATGCTGGCAACTGCTGCTGCTTAAAGTTGCGTATTTTAAATATGTTTCCAAGTTGATCACAAACTCTTTTGAGTTGATTCTTTTTGTTCTCTTTGTCCATGAACGTTCTTTGCAGTTCGGACTTAGTGGTCAAATTAGGTGAACATTAGTAGTGGATCACTAAGAGGAATAAAAGCTATATGAGGAAGCAATCTGCGCGAGATTAGAAGCAAATCACTAGCTTTGGCCACGATTGCATTTGACAAGAGTTGGCAGCATCAAGCTCGCATGATGACAATGCAGATTATAGCAAGTCAATGACAATTGCGGATCAAAGTGTTGCTTCACTAACGCAAGGTGACAAAGTTGACGCTCATCAGTGTCGCTGAATGACGCATTGGATTGCGCCGTATTTGCATTTGCCACCACCACTATTGTCGGTGTCTTCTACTAGTCATTCTACTCAATGCAACCTGCATCGTAATCAACCAAATATAACTGTAAATTTTTTTAAAGTTTCCTGCCTCCTGCTTGTTAGCCCAAGGGACATTGAACTTTTCTTCAGAATTCCGTCAGTAATTGGCTAGTCATAGTCAGCGCTATTGTACTCAATTATTACAATTTTTATAATAAAATAATTATAAAATAACATTTAAGTAGTTTAATGAAAAAGTGATTGTTAAATCGAGTTTCGAAAACAATTTAACTCTTTAGTGCATCTAGCATGCTTGTATTACCTGGTTATAACCTCAATAGATGGCGCATCATTGCCTATTAAATTTGGCTATGCCTTAGTTCCGGTTTAGGTTCAATATTTCGAACTACTATTAGTTTCGAGCTATAGTTAAAATTTGACTTCTCTGTGAATCTTGGTATATTGTTATAGATTGTATATAACTGTACATAGACTCTCAAGCAGGCAACACTCAAGAAACGACTAAAAATGTTCTCTAAATTTAGCAGTACAAAGTGGATTTTTTTAGATGTAACCAGAGGTAAAGCGTACGCTTGCTCTATGGTGATTTATAATGAAAGTCTTTTCTTGAGCAGGCCGATTGTTGAATGTGCCTGTAATGGATGACTCTACCCAGCAAATCTTGGTAGTGTACTATTTTATTTCAATACTGACAACAAAAAATTATTTATGAAAATGAATGAAAATATTTTCATTACTAATTTTTATTATTTTAATATAAATTAATATTTAATTTAATTTTTAGCATTAATTATAGTCGGTATAGCTACTTTGTTAAATATATATGTTTGTAATTTTTTTACTATAAAATGTGTTATTTGTAGCTATAAAAGTATGAAAGGCTATCCTAAGTAGTGGTAAATCTAAGTTTTTCATTCATATATCAGACGTGTTGACCACCAAACAGCAAACAATGGCAATCATTTTTAAAACTGAGTAAACAGAAACATGAGCTAATGTAAATGTCTTGTATTAAGAGCAATAGCGGTAAAAACTTTTTGAACACTATCACCACCTACCCAGTTTCCGGAAAAGACCAAAATGTTTATCTTGAAGTTGCCCAGTAGGAGAATGCCAAACATTTTAAAATTTTGTTGCAACAAGGCCGTCTTACATACCAACACCAAGAGTAATACTTGGAAAGCATTGAGAAAGCGAATCCAATCAGGCAAGCATAAGCCACTTGACCTATCTCCTGCGATTGCCAATCACTAATAAATCATCGCAAAACAATTGACCAGTGACATGTAACCTGTTCTGATGATTGCACAAAGTGCTATGTATCGTTATCGGCTCATAAAATGCCCAGAAGACGAAAATGTGACTAATTCGCGGTGCGTGTAGTGGCCGCACTGACTTGACTCGAGGTAAGTTCTAGATCTTATCTTACTATGACTTTCTTATAGGATAGTTGAATTGAGCGGCAATGGTTCTTTTGTGTCTTACCGACAACACCACTCTCACCGATGGCCTCTAATTGCTCTACTATGCTAATGGGACAAAGGGCGAGTTAGACCACGATCACCTACACCAGTATAACCGTTGTCTCATCGTTGCAGCTCATCTGAGCAGCGTTATTCTCTCCGTCCGTGAGTTTGTTTGCGCTACAGCAGAATTATTAGCAATTCTAATCTAAATGGCAAATCTTTCGGGTTTCCAGGTCTCTGCAGTAGTAAGGATAGTTTCTTCGTGTGCCAGCAATTCGTATCTCAATTTGTTGTTTTCCCCATGCCGTTAAGGCGTTTAATTTGAATGATCAGTGACTACATGAACACCGTGGTGGTGTCACCGCAGTGGTGGCCAAGAATGACAACTATCTATGGCATCTGTGGTTGCCGGGTAAACTCTCTCTCTCTCTCTCTCTCTTCTCTCCCCCCCCCACAGTCATCAAGGCACACTACTAACACCAATTGCTATTTCCGATTTGGTCACAAATTATTGCTACTGAGGAGGTGAACTTGTGACCATTAAACGCCATTCAATACTGTTGATGTCACTTCAAACTCACTTGTCAATAAATGACGTTAATGATCAATTTAAATAACTCTAATTAATTAGTAATATACTCTGGAAGTAGTTCAGGCTTGAACAGAATATTGTATTGACCAAAGCAACAGTAAATTAGGAAGCGAAAAAAGACAATAAGAATGAGACATAGGCAAGCGATTGGTGTTGGACCCGACGACGACTGGCGCGTCACTTCTATTGGCGACAGGTAGCCGTCCGCCTAGAGACAGTCACCACTAGTGGAGCAGTGCGTGCCGATGTAATAAACCTGCTCTCTGCCTCTTGGCTTTTCAATTGTTTCTCGGCTCTCTGTTCTTTGTGGCTTACCGACCACCACTGGATGGCCCCACTTGGTGCTGCTCAACTAATCCAGTCGTCACTTTAGTACTTTACTACTTTCACTCTTTCTCTCAATACAACAATTCGCCTGGTTTTGTGGGGTGAATTAAAAAAACAACACTATTTAGTTGAAAAATAATTTATTTTATTAAAAATAAAAATATCTAGTAATATATTTAAAAAGTTATACATAAAAGTTTACAGAAGTTATTATATACACAAGCATTGTTACCAACAAGTAATAATAATATACACAATGGAAACCAAAAGAATTAAAGCAAGAAGGTAAGCTTCCAAACATTGCACAGCTTGTTCCATGTAGATTACAATGTTAATATTTTACTGCGCCCAGAAGTGAACTGCGAAAGTGATGTAATAGGCAATGACACGAATGATTCGTTCAATCTTCTCGAAGATTTCGGTATTGATGCGAATAGTAATGCGTAGTGTCCAGGTGTGTGGTTGGTCAGTATAGTCAAGGCACTGGTTGCTGGTCAAAGTGGTGTTGGTGCCAAATGGCTGGGTCACCTTCACGGAAGGGCTAGAGGTGCTGGACTCTACTGGACTAGCAGTAGTGGTGCTCGTCACACTCTTGCACTCCATTTGATCACCTCTCAGCAGACACAACTGCCCATAGAAAGCGGGAGTAGGTCTTACCTGTACGTTGGAACGGTTCTCCACGTTGTTTTGTGGAATGTCGAAATAGGACTTGTTCTCGGTTTCCGTAGTAATGATATCACCGGGCGAGCGTTTGACGTGGTTGTCAGATTCGGTAATAGATAGGTTGCTAGTGGGATTGTCCTCTGGCTCGAACTCGTCCTCCACGTCATATGTAGTCACATTGGAACGCGGCGGGACATATGGCTCCCACTCGTCGTTGTCATCTAGATCATTGGTTTGTGAAGTCACTGCTCGATCCACTTCTTCCTCGCTCTCTGTCTCATAGTCATAGTATTCTTCGCCATCGTCAGCAGAGTTGTGGTAGTGCTCAGCAAAAACTCGATTATCCGAATTGATCTTGTTAGTTTGTTCGCTTGTTTCTGGCTTGGAATTCAAAGTGGGTTCATTTCCTACCAAACGCATTCCGGGTTCCAGTTTGATCTCTTGCAACAGTTTGTAACAGTCAGGGACGTTATGAATATTGTCACACTTTTTGGCATCATCATTCCAGAAGGTGTTGCTTGGGCAGAACTGGCGCCTCCAGCCTCCTTTGTAGCAATCGATGTAGCACTTGCAGTCGACTTTGATATATTGTCCATCTCGACATGTGCTCAAAACAGGTGCGGGAGTCGTGTCTCCTGGCTTGCTGATAATTAAAATCGGTTTACAAGTGATGGGGATGAGCTGGATAGCAATGATCGCGATTAGAATAGTAGCACCAGTCATTGCGGCAGTGTTCATGGTTGTCGATGGCGAGTGGGTTGATTCGTCTGGCTTTAGTCTGATCAAAGGGACAAATGCTCGCGTGCTGACGTGCTCAAATGTTTTTATGCGTCTCCGCAACAAGTCCATTCACCTCGCTCGGTGCCTAAGGACACAAGTGGTGACAAATACGTGGTACCTCCTCTCTAGGAGCGAATCGAGCGTGGCAACTGGCCGCGGGCCCTCCCTTCACCTGCCTTGCACGCCCCACCGAGTGGTCCTCGCACAGCAGGTTCCGCATGTATCTGACCGCTGCCATTTCAACCTTGCCTATGTTATAATTCTCTCTCTCTCTCTCTCTCTCTGCTTGCTGGCTTTGTCCTTCACGATTCGTGCTGAGTGGAGAAACGCTTCTATTCTAAAGTTTTTCTTTTAATAGGAAAAGGATTTGGAATCACGTGTACTTGTGTGCTACTGGTGGCAACTCACTAGATCCGGTTTAGTTCTAAAATATTTCATACTTGAATTTGATTATTTTAGTTTTTCTACATGCTCATAAAGTAAAACGTGTGTTTGTATTGTGGTACCTTCGATACCGTTGGTGAATTTGTCGAAAAAGCACTGCTCATGTTAGTTAGAACTAGAATTGTGGAAGCAGAGAGGAAGGAGTGATGGTGCATTGACACGTTGGCAGCATGCATTAGTGGTGGCCGGCGGTCATGTGGAGTGGCCAGCGGAGTGGGCCAGTGGATCAGTGGCCACCACGAAGAGTGTGCCAGACAGACAGACGAGGGCCACTTTGTGTCCCTTAGTGTGAGGGACAGCCGCCGCCACTCGTTGTGTGGCGCACTAATTGCGCACAACTCGCGCGCCCAACACTGGACCACACCGCACTCACAGTCACACTGACAAGGTAAAATGAATGAAAAATCTAGCGCACATTGCTCTATCAATATTTGAGAAACACACTTTAGTTTTTAATTTAGATAAACAAGTGGAACGGTTTCGAATTTGCATATTATTTTCCGCTATAACATGACAAACTAAACTCGAACACTTACAGGTTGAAAATTCAATACTATTTTGGTTCGATAGCTTCGTGGTTGTGGTTAATGGTTGTACATCTGAGCACAAGTGTTGGGTCACTTATTGATGTAACGTTGGTTCGCGGCTCGTCGGCCGGCATACTTTGTGAACTCAAAGAGTTGCCATCTAATTGATTAATCAAACAACGCAACGCACTGCTACAAAATCGAAAACACATGTCGGCTGGTGGACTGAGACAAACAAGTGCCGCCGTGCCCGAAACTGACTCGCCCGGCCCACAGGTGCCACATTGACTGAACTTGACACACATGTACTCTCTGATTTACATACAAACGGACTTTTTTTTAAAGTAGAACATAATTAGATCTAATCCTGTTACTACAGGTTGATTGTATTGATGATGTCACTGTTCAATGGTGAAAAACTTGGTGAGGTGGGCGTATGCAGATCTAGCAAAACGGATGTGCGCCAAGAAGCGGCGCATGAGTAATGCACGTAGTGGTTGCCCGAGGTCTGGCCGAGGTAGACGCCATGTCGGGCCGACTCGACGCGCGGCCAGTGCGCGCCAATCACAGCCGGCGCCAGTGTCGCGTCTCGTCCCCCTAGCTCGATCTCTTCGGTCCTCAACGTGTATAGAACACAAGCATGTGTTTTTTCATTTGGTGATTTCTTGGACAAGTTTAAGTTGTATCTACGAGCCATAGCAAGTGTGCCTCTGATCAACAGTGATCAAGGCACGCGTCACCTTAAGTTGATTAACGCCAACTGGAGTTGAAGTGGCAGGGAGAGTGTGGTGTGTCGATTGGAGTAACTACTGACTGCACTAAATGCCCCGCACAAATCGGCCAGTGGATGGCCACTGCCCGTGGTGATCATCCCTCAACCGACAGCGCGTAGTCTAGCGGGACACGGATTAGTCGCTGGCCTGCTGTGATTTGTCGCCACCAGTCTCGTGAACATTTCTTGCCTATGTGTGCTTCTGCCATGTCGGACCACTGCTTAAGTGCCACATTAACCCATCGATGGTTTCTCTTCCTTCTAGTGCTCCCATTGAGCACTCTTCACGCTCAAAGGTAACGCTTATTTTTTTAGTCGTTTACTTTTCTACTTTCATTGATAGTTAACGTTTTTTAACCATTGATCGTTAAATCAATAGTTTTTACGGTTTACAAAACTGGTAACAATTTTTACAAACTTTTCAGATTATTATGACTCAATTAACAACGAATTTGATCACAAGTGATGAACTGTGATTTGGTATTTTGTAGGATTTGGTATCTTATGCAAATGTGGCATTACTCGAGAGTGGCAAAAACTTGTTCTCTACCGAACCAGTCTAAGTTAAGACTGGCAAGCAATCGAGCATTACCATATTGACAGCAACTGACTGGAGCCGCTCAAGTGGCGCCAGATGATCCAGAAGCAACTAAGACGCGCGTATCGAGTTGATGTTTGCCCATGGCACTCACTTTACTTGTGCTATGTTTAACCCCTCTTTTGCTCTTATTCAGCTCGGACAAGAGACATAAGTAATCATTTAGTTTGAAAGGCAATTTAAATAGATATTTAATGTCGATTTTAGCATCCTGGTAACAGATTTCATTAGCAATTCTGTTTTTTTATTCTGTACTTTTCTGCTGGTAGAATCATTTTCTTATTAATTTTGAGAATTAGTTAAGACATATAAAAAAGAAAAGAAAGCGAGAGAGAATACGACGATCCATTAGGCACGGAGATCACTGTGCAAACAGTAATAGATTCGAGATGGCTCAATCGGTGGCACTGAGCTTAACAATTCCACCACACTTTCTGCTAGGCACCACCGTAGCTCGTTGAGAAGCGTGCAAAATTTCAGGCCAACCTTGCAATTATGCGTTTAATTTAATTCGAAAACTTTATCGTTCTTAGTACTATCTCACGCTTTAGTGTGTTGTTTATCTAAACTAATTTCTATATAGAATTTGATATAAAATATAATTATTGAAAATTCTTTTAATTTTCTTCCACTGTCAAGCCATATCAAGGATTTGATCGTACCAAACAATTTGCTTGTATTCATCACACTCGCCATCTGAATTCATCCATGCGCAAGCGGCAACTGACGCAAATTACCGACTTGATGCAGCTGGGTGCCGTGGCAGATTCAACTGCAAGCTGGCTTGGCGCTAGGCCAGTTGCCAAATAAAGTGCAGTATAAGACACCACAAAATTTAAAATAAAATTCCATAGTTTGATAGATCAGTGTCGCCATTGACCCATTCCGATTGGTCTTAATCAGATCTGTTGGCAAGGAAAATGAAAAGAAAATCGATCTATTTTAATTTTCTTTTCATACTAGTCGAATGTTACGTAAATCTTATTTTCCATTCTTGGTGATGAAACACTCTTTTATTTCGCATTGCTCATCTATCTCTTATTATTATTTCTCTCTAACGGTAATTTGTTCTAATCATAAAAACTAATCATTTTGACTCATTAGTGAATTTGCAGGAGAGACAGGAATTCAGTGATGTATATTTTGTTGTTGATCACAATTTATTGACCTTAAAGGTGTTATAAATAGAAAATGAGAGATAGATCTATAGTGAGACGAAATCAAAACCTATTCAAAGTGGCAAAAGTGGTTTAATCAAGTTGCCAGTTGGTTCAGACACTTATTGAAGAGTGAAATTCGATTGGTTGCACTCTTGCCGCAGCAGATGAGCGTTATGATTCAATTAGATTCAGCGCTACCGAAGTGGATCGATTAATCAACTGACGAGTGGTAAGACTATTGCTACCACAAAGGTAACCTGACATTGCAATTCATTAAATTTGCTCGAGAGTTTCAATTTAATTCTCGCTTTGTTTGGCCCCTGCTGACGTGCCACTTGACTTATTTCCACTTTTCATTTAGACTCAAGCATCTTTGCTTGAATCACAATTAGCCACTTGGCTGGACTGTTTGGGTCATTTGAAGTCACCAAGTCGGTGAGCAGAGTCAATGACTGCAAGAGGTTTGCTCAATGACCACTCTAAGCAGCGATGATGCCAACTGGACCGGCAGTGGACTGGTTGGTGAGCAGTACCCATTGGCAACTTTGTTTGCACAAACACTGTCGCCGGCACGATCACTGCCCGAATCTGGTAAATTAAAGCCTAAAAATGAATAGCAAACAATGCGAGCTTGCAAAGATTGTTGACGTTAACAGATTTGACTCTCTGTTTGCTCTTCCTCGCTCTTTTCATACTGGATGTGATGTAATGTGATTGGATTGAGTCAATCAAGTTGGACCAATAGCCAACTGACCTTTTTGTCCCACTGTCTCTAGCTAACTTGACGCACTTGGTGACAGGACATTGAGTATGACTTGGTTAGGTTGAATATGCAAAATAGATTATATGTGCAAGCAAACATGTAACTAACAATAGTCATTTGTTTTACCACAGCATCATTTACTCGATTGTGAGGTACAACGAGAGCAACGATGGAAGTGTGCATTCACCAGTGCCCACCATCACATCCACTACCACTTGGTCCACCTTTCCAAAAGCTCGTTTACTCGCTAATGGTATGTCCCGCTGAGAACTAACTTGCTTCACGAGTAATTAGCAACTGACCAGTGGTGAACTGTCGCAGAAACAACCGTGCTTCAGGCTACCGACGCTAGCCAGCTTAAGATCCTAGTGCGAAGCAAGCGACACATGCAGAAGATGCCCCGACCACCCAAACTAGATCCCAACCCACCTCGCAATGCTGACATGAAGGACAGTTCCAAAAACATTAGTCTGGTACTGGCCGATTTGCTCGATAACTACGACTACAACCAACGACCAGGTTATGGAGGTATGCTTCTCTCTCTTTCTCTCTCTCTTTATCAAGTGCTATCGCAACAATATTACCTTCTTATGTTGGCGTTAGCGATAAATAATTGATTAGTCTTATATTTGTTCTGCTTAACACAAGTATTTGGTAGTGTATATAAACATGCATCATAACGATTAAGTGTCAAACTTCTTTGCATAATTTTTTTAAAAATTTAAATAGCCTAGCATTCTCTAACAGCTGCACATTTGCATCACACGCCACACATCAACACGTGCCTGAAAAATTTCTTAACCTCAAATTAATTGAATTTTAACGAGCAAGTATAGTGAGAAAGACAAATTAATTAGGAATATTTTGGTAACGAGTAATGGTTATATAACTTCTTGTGGGCTTGTTTTGTAGGTCTTCCAGCTGTGATCACGACCAATTTAGAGATTCGCAGCATGGGTCCCATTTCAGAGCTTGACATGGTAAGTGGTGGTACCTTCATTGGTATTCCTACCCACAGTGATCATCACTTGTGAGGCATATCTCGCAATAGTTTCATAATAGAGGACAATTGTAGGCCAAACAATTCTACTGCTTAGCTAATACTGATACATTTTAATAATTATTATTATCACATCGAATTCAATATTCAATAAAAATAAATTTTAAAATAAATATAAAATTTAAAATTAACGCAATTTTAACAAAATCAAATAAAATCAAAGGGGCAGACGTTTGTATGATATTATAGCATAGCCATAAAATTTTTATGCAAGTAAAAAAATTCAACGTAGTTACAATTTCAATATTGAACAGAATTAATTTTCAAGAGATAAAATACTTAATCTTCATTGTGCTTCATATTCATGATAGCGGTCTTTTATTCATTAGTGGGATAATTAGCGATGGTATGTTAACGGATGATTTTGACCTATAGGCACTGTGTGCAAAGAGACAAATTAATTACGAGTGCTCAGTGACAAGCATACTATCGATGTTCACCTACGGGGCACGACATTTGCGACTTGATAGTCAACCACTTCAAAGTTCAGTGAGTTTCAACTTTTAATCAGACTCATGCTTGTGGTTAGCATTCGTGACATGCAAATCTCTGCGGATCTCCAGGTTGGCTAGCACTGCAAACATCGTAAGTGGAGCGTTTAATTAGCTTTGGGCGAAGATGACACTCAATTGTCTTGCCACTCTGGTGGCAGATCTCATCATCTGCCCGAGTGATTCATATGCCCTCTAGTTGCTGGTGGATGAGGACTTTGATTAGGCTCGCCGTGGATCGGTCTTTATTTTTCTCTCATCTAATATAATATAAAATAACGTCTCGTTTTTCCTAGGAATATTCCCTTGACTGTTACTTTAGACAGAAGTGGAAGGACCAACGGCTTCGTTTTACTGGAATTACCGACTTTTTTTCGCTCAACATAAAAATGCTCGATAAGATTTGGAAGGTAAACAAACAGGGAAGTGGTGGACATATAGCTTTGTGGACAGTTGCAGTGCGAGTATGTGTAATTAGTTTGGGGATGACCTTGTCAATCACAACTTCAGTCTTGATCAAATAAAGCAAACTACTGTCTGCACTGCATTTGTGCTTAGTATCGACTACAGGCTTCATCTCACCATAGGACAAGCAAATTTGCACTTAATTAAATTATAACACATTTTAGTCTATCCTGTCGAGCTAGGTTGCCGTGGTGGGATAAAATGATTCAATTAGAAAAGAATTGCAACTGGAACTCGAAGGTAAGATTGAGACAGTTAAGCCTATCAGATGGAATCAAGCGTGCTTGAAGCTGCCACTATTGTGCGTTACTTGGCCTAAAGGCGAGCTTCACTGTCCAGATTTTGTTTCATTTCTCACGATATGTTCAGTATCAAATTCTCACCCACTTGGTTTCTAGACTTTTTTGATAAATAAAATTGAAAAGTGTATAAATGCACTTTATTGGCTCAATCAAGCGCGATTATAAGAAGCCAAAAAAAGAATTGATCGATTGCTAGAAAAATTGGGCAAAGTCGGTGACAGTCAGCTCAGTCGATATATCGACTTTTGGCTCAGCTTCTCTGTCAAATCAATTACTCCGACAAGACTTAATAAGCCAGCTTAATCATATTCCTCAATGATCACAGCAAAGTTGGGCGATTGTGGCTTGGCGGCGAGTTACAGTAAGGAAGCAGACAGTCCTAACAATCTCACCGAGTGCGAGTTTCATTGTTGTTCTGACATTTGAGAAACGCCGATGTCTAGATAGCATGATGTTTGCCCTATTTCCGCTCAGAGTTGGAGAGAAATTAAGGTTAATTAATAATATAGCAGAGCAGAGCTAACTTACATTTGTTCTTACAATTTAAATATTACCAGCCGGATACTTACTTCCACACGGGCAAAGGATCACATTTGCATATGATCACCACGCCGAACAAGTTTCTGCGCATACACAAGGATGGTTTTGTGCTCTATTCGATGCGGTAAGCTCAATACCAATTTAGTGCCCTGTAGCTAGATTGCTAATTATTTAACCAAATTTAAAGTGACATTCAAAGCAAAGTTGAAATTGCTCATCGGTCGAGAAGCACTAGACGAACAACTGATAGGGTACAAGTTTGCAGTAATTTATTTGTTTCGTTTGACAGACCACAAACAAAGGACGCTTGTTCTGCTGCACTATGATCCCGGATCAAATGAGATAGCTTTCTTGCCTGGCCCTTAATTGGCAACAAACAATAGCCTCTGGTTATAGCGAGATTGAGGCAGCTACCTTGTGCGCTCTGCACTAGAGTGATAGTAGAGAGCAACTTTACCGATTCAGCCCTAGTGGCGGCTTAATGAAGAGTAAACACTAATTAGAAGGCGAGCGGTGTGTGCAGCGGATCGATAGGCTCGTGTTGCTCTTCGTCAACTCACCTACCGCGTGACACACACTAGTGCACTTGCTTTGCTGCTGCGCCACGTGTTCATCTTATCGATCACCCAATGCTCTATATCTTCCGATCGAATCTTTTGCCGAGCTGACACAACACCAAACCAAATTCAAATCAAACGTAGCAAACAGTTGAAACAGCCAAGTTGCAAATTGAAAAGCAAATACATTCTAAGTATGTGACAATCACTAGGGGAGTCATCTGGCAGTCTATTCAATATCATCAATTAGATTAGAGCAAAAAATATTGTTTTGCAATTTTGTTTGTTTTTTACTGTTAAATCATAAAATAGATTATATATAAAACCGTACATTTCACACTAGTGAGTTTTATAACATAATCCTGCTGATTTGTGATTCCAGCAATTGGCTCAGAGTGTTTCCATGTAAATAAAAGCAGCCAAGTAATCATTTTGCGCTTGGGTGACAAGTAGGGAAATTAATTTGTCATCGCTGTTTCAGCGACTGACTGACAGACCAAGCTGGTTCGGATTGAAATTGACGAGTCTCTATCTAATAGCAAGCAAATCTATTCTGACATCTGTCTCATTCCACTTGATTGACTGTTCTTGACGACCAAAACCAACAAAACATTTTTAAATTTTTGTTTAAGTGTCAATTCTTCATTATTTGCCTTTTAAATTAGAGTAAACCTTTAAATGTAGATAGAAACAAAATACCCTAGAGCATCCTTTTAGCGCGCAATTGTGTAGTCACTCGAGCGATTCTCACTTTTTGATCGATAATTTGGGAGGTCCAATTAAATCCGCTTAGAAAAGTGGCGGCTTGTGGTGGGGAACGCAAAAGCATTAGCATTAAATGTTCCATTAGCATCAACGAGTGATCTCGTCTTATGTGCTTTGATACAGGCTAACGATTAAATCACTATGTCCCATGGATCTGCACAGTTTTCCAATGGACAAGCAAAGTTGCCCACTCATTCTCGGTAGCTGTAAGTGAATGGTTTGCAAACGCGGGCCCACTGTAACCCCACAACTGTTTCTATTCTCACCCGACAGATGGCTATCCCAATGATCAACTGCTTTACCAATGGGATGTTCAACCCGTGACATTATACAATAAAGATTCAAATTCACTTTCGCAGTTTGACATTTTCAAAACAATCTCACGGAATAAAACGTTTGTTTTTAAGCGCGGCAACTACTCGATGCTGCAGGTCAACTTCAACCTTCGTCGTCATGTGGGCTACTTCCTAATTCAGATTTACGTACCGTGCTCCTTGATTGTGGTTCTCTCCTGGGTATCATTCTGGATTAACCGGTAAATGAGCTATTTGACTTGCAGTTGCTGACCTTCTGACTCTTCTGTCTTTCACTTATATGACAGAGAAGCGACAGCAGGTAAAATTTGTTTTGTGAAGTTTATTCTAGAATTCTAACCACAAGTCTTGATGCTATCGCAGACCGAGTAGGCTTAGGTAAGAATTGAAGCCAACTTGGTTGCACTGGGGCTGTACTTGTAACCAATGTTGCCTTGATGTGGCTAGGGGTGACCGCTGTGCTCACTCTCTCCACCTTTGGGCTGGACTCGCGGAGTGACCTGCCACGAGTGAGTTACGCCACCGCGCTCGACTGGTACACCATCATGTGCTTTCTCTTCGTTGTCTTCACACTGCTCGAGTTTGCCGGCGTTCACTACTTCACCAAGGTTGGCACTGGCGAGGTGCCTATCATCGAGATCGATGACAATTGGAGCAGGAGCTCTGAGGAAGAAGAATCTACCCCGTCGGAGGATCGATTGCCAGTGGTGGCCACCCGCCATAGACCAACACACCGAATGGAGAGAAGCGTCACCAACACTCGTTATCGGCGTAGTTGCAAGTCTTTTGCTAGAAAGAAGTTGAGACATCGACTGACTGGTAACCATAGGAAAACGTTCCAAATTTCGCATCAATATGAAATGCAATACCCAGCTAACTCGTTCAACGCAAATCAACACTTTCAGGTAAACTAAATTGATTTTTAATTAAAATAGAGAATAATTAATAAGATAATAGAATTGACAATAACTTGTAAAATTGATTTAAAAACAAAAGAATCTTAAGGAGTTTGCTGTTTGATGGTGAAGGTATTAGTAATGTTTTTTATAATCACAGGTGAGTAATTAATGTAGCATGTATTTGTATTAGTTGTCGGAAGAACAATGGGTAACGCCGAATAATTTTCGTCAATTCTCTTGTCACTGCTCATTTGTTCTACTTCATTGCAGTTCTCGAATATCACATCTAGGAGTGGAGGTGAAATATTCTCTTTGTTTATGCCTCTTTGATTAGTTCTTTTAGTAATCTTATCTAGCAAATCTGGACGATCACGTCGAAAATTTTCATTCTTAAATATTTCGTACCCTTCTGAGTTATCATTTTCATCCAGATTTTTCTTGGCATTTTTGAAGAATCTATAAAAATTTAGTTGACGGATAAATGACAAAATTTTATTCGTTTTAAAATAGCCTTTTTCGTTCTTTAAGTATTCCTTTTCAAATTGCTCCATTTTAATCATGATGAAATTTCCATTGGTGGACCACTTAATTGCACCAGTTTGACACTCATTGATAATTTTAAATAGCATATTAGGAAATATGTTGTTTGTTTTCTTTCTATTCATTTTACGTTTCGGCTTAACTGGAAGTAAAACTTAAATTGGTAATAATAAAATTAGTTACTTAGTGCATTATAGCAACATTAACTTACTCTGAAATGTATTTTCATTCAAACCATCAATATTAGCCAGAGTAAGAGTTGGCTCTAGGGGAAAATTTTATAGAATAAGTTCATTATTCTTAAGAGAACAAACTAACCTTTATTCTGCGAAATTGTATCACGACTTAATTCATCTTCAAAAAGATTATCATTCTCTATTATGCCTCTTACTGTCTCGTTCTCATCAAACGTTGGCATCAACTCGGATTCAGGGAATTTTATCTGGTCATCTTCAAAATTGTCTGGTTCACTCGCCGAATCTTGAATAATTTCATTGTTAATAATTTTCTGTAAGATGTCAGTAGCAGTGAGCGAGTGGTCGGCTTGGCTCGAAGTAGGTTCGATGTTATTGATATTGAAGTCCATCGGATAAAAGAAGAATGCAACAGGTGAGACGAGTCTACTTGTGACCCAACAAGGCTCATAAAAAGTAGTGTGAACGACCAGTGACTTTACTCGTCATTAAATGTTCCACTCCTTTGCTCTCCGCGAGCCGAGTGGCGCCATTCGATTTCCAGAAAGTTTCTTCCCCTGACCATTACTTTTTCCAAAAGATTCTCATTTTACATATCGTAATGTTTGCTTTTGGATTGTTTGCAGCACGTGGATCAGAGAAGCAAATTGAGACCATGGAACTGCAAGACTCTCAACCACTCCCGAGACGCTTCCTTTCACATGCCCTATTGTCCTCATAGTCCCGAATATCAAGAGTATCTCGGTTGGGAACCCGCGGTTAGCAAAAATGCCCTCGCGCCTAGTGGTTGCGATGACTTCTCGCGAATGTCCTATCTTGAGAATTATCTGGCTAAACGCCTCAAGAATAGCTCTAATATGAGTCTAGTTTATCCAGCTCACAACCAGAATAATTTTAGCTCGTTCGATGAGTCCTCACTCAAACTCAATTCGAGTTGGCCAACACTAGCTTGGGCGAAGCTTCCAGCCTGGCACTCAGATCGATCGAAATGGCTGTCTGAGGCAGAGAGCGATGATTTGGAAGCGGTGGAGAAGAACGGTGAAGAGTGTAGTGAGGAAAGTGGTGCCAGTCAAATGTGGCTCATGTGGCGTCGCTTGCTGCATGACCTGTCGCAATGCTGCATTCAGTTTTGGTACTGCTTTACAGTCAACGAACAGTACAAGCAAGAGATGAAACGACGCAGGACCAAGGGTATCGCTGCCGTCAACAGTGTGTCTCGCATCGACAAGGTCAGCCGCATCTTCTTTCCCTTTGTTTTTCTCGTTTTAAACCTTTTCTATTGGACCTTCTACATCAACGAACGTAACACTGACTTTAACCAGTGGGAGTAGCTCTTTAGACAAACGAATTCAATGTGTATTTAGCTCTCTCAGTCTAGTATTTTGTTATTTTTACCATTAAAATAATTTTTTTGTTTTGCGAACAAACAAAATCTATTAACGTTTCGCCTCAAGCTAATAAAAAAATATAAATAAAATTTAATTGAACTCTGTTTTGAGTGAAAAGTGGGTAAAGAAAAAGGACAGAGTGCATTCAATGTGCAACCAAAAGACGTTTACTCGAAAATTGAAAAAATCTGGTTTGCCTTTCTTAGTGAGCTTAATTATAACCTGCAAGAATTTGTCTGTTATTGACAAATACAGCACCGTTTGGAAAGTTTACTAGAAGATAAGAAAGTGTACAAAAACTTTAGGTTGAATTTAATGTTAGGTGACTTTTATTTGAATTTCATAGTTTGATGTTGAACGTTTGTTTCCGCTTGCAAGTAGATATACCAGTAGATAAAGTTCATAGCGATGAATGTAATGGGGAAAATGACCCGTGACACTCGATCGATTTGTGAGACTGAATTGAGTTGAATGCGGACCGAGGCATCGTGAATAGTGTGTGAGGTGTGTGGGTGATCTTCCTCCACAGTGGACAGTCGCACTTTGGGTCTGCCGCGGTATTGACGACGAAAACTCTGGTTCCACCGAGCACGCAACGAGTTGCGCAGTGAGTTGTGCAAGCTAGTGAAACGCGAGTGTGGTCGCGACTCCCAGTGAATTCCTAAGTAAGCCTCAGCATGAGTAAGTATCAATAGCAGACCAAATTGGTACCTTCACTGGAAGGATGATACACCACCGCCAAGTTCTTCGCTACTGCTTTCTCTTCCAGTTCAAATGACTCGCGTTGGGTTGTAATTGACCAACTAGAGGAGCGCTTCAGGCTATCGAGTGTGAGCCTAGAGCTAGAGGACTGCAGTCGAGCCTGAGCGGTTTGGTCAGCTATGCAGTCGGCAGATCGAGAGAGATTTAACGATCCCGTTCGACTCATTTGCTCCTTTTCTGTCTGATTGATCTCGTGGAAGGGCATAAAGTAAAACTCTCCCGAACCTAAAGTCCAATTAAAACAATTTATCATAGCAGCATAGTTGGTTGTATCCAAACCTATTTTTGTGAAAAAATGCACAAAACCAAACTCAAGAATGGTAGCTGAGATGAAAGCGAAGCTAATGTAGACAAAGTAGTCTAGCGCTGTCAAACTAGAGTTAATCAATTAGTATGCGATTGAAGAAATTGTTCAATGACTTACTATGGAACTTTAGGTAAATCGTTTCTCAGTTCGAGTCCGAGAAAAGTCATGGTGAGAACTGTGGTCAAACCTGCATAGAGATGTCAGAAGGGTGCCAATTTGGATTGTTATCAATACCTAAGGTGACTCGATCCGCTTGATAGATACAACACACAAATGTTAATAAGTATAAATATTACTTTAATTGAGTTTTACCTGTAGCTTCGCGGTTGATCCAGAATCTGAGTAAAATAATCAGAAATACAAATGATTATTTGAAGTGTGCACGAGCCAATAAACAACACAAGTAAAAAGTGGAAATGAATATTAGTCGTGTTAAATGTAATGTAAAATTAATTATGGTTATGGCGCCATAATTCTTGATGGCTTTGTTCTAATCGCACTTGCCTTACACTCACCCGACCCATGAGAGCACGACAAGCATGATGCAAGGCGCATAGACTTCGATCAAGAAAGAGCCCATATGGCGTTTGAAATGAAATGTGGCCACTAGCACGGAGTAGCTGCTGTGCAGCGAAGCTAGCTCAAGTGAAGTAGTTTGATTGGTTGTTTGCAAGACCCACGACAAGTGGAATTAAGAAATAATTAAAATTATTGATGCTGAACATCAAGACGAATGAATTGGTGCTTACCCGTGCGGAGTGAACTGTTGTAGGCGTGCACAGGAACACTAATCAGATCAAACTGTGACATTTTCATATCGGGATTGATCACAACTGTGCGACTAGGATTCCAGTTGTAGACTAAATCCTTCGATGTGTAGCCGACTACAGTGAAATAGATCAAAGAATACAACAATTAATTGATAGTGCACTGCTCGGGGGTGCAGAACACTCACAACTGCCCAGCGCTAAAGGACATCGCTGCTCGCCAATGAGAGAGAGAGAGAGAGAGAGAGAAATTATGCATGTAGCATCACAACGGGTTACAACCTCACCTGCGTGTCCATTGGAAAATTTTCAAGATTCATAGGACAGTTAGCTTTGATTGTCATTCTAGATGATTGAAAGCGCAATCATTAACTTTCTGCTTAAAGATGAGCAAATTACCTCGAGGAATAAAGAACTCGACCGTTTGAGTAAATACGCACAAATTTATTAGGAAGTGTAATGGTGTGAAAATGTGATTGCCGAGAATTAAGAAAGTAGGTAGGTGGCTTCCAGATGCGATCCAACATGTAGATTGATAGTGCTAGTGCTTTCTGGTTTGACTGATTGGTCTGCTGTTGTTGTCCTTTAATGTTGTATGGATCTGTCTCGCGTGACAGATTGTTCACTGTATGAAAGATGCTTTTGTAGGCCAATCGATGATCGGTCCAGGTTTGACGAAAGTAGCAATCGATCACGTAGGTCTGTGTGGGTCAATCAGGCAGCAGGAGATTAGGTTTGTATGTCATTTGGATGATGTAGTTCGGTGAGCGCACCATATCGATCTCAGAGACGGGTCCCATGCTGCGGATGTGGAAGTCAATCAAAACCTCGATTGGTGGACCTGTCGATAGCAAGAAGTCTCATTGGCACTGCATCTGGCACATTTTGCATTTCCATCCAACTGGAATTATTTGTCTCTTGTTCTGGCATGCACTATAACTTAACCTAAGAATAAATATGTTTCTTAGAAGGAAAAAATAAATTACATTCAAAATGCAATCATCGTCTAGGGTGACGTGCAATTAGTGTCTCACCAGGAGATTTACCGTTACCAGAGTATGGTGCAGGAGTTGTATTTGCCGCCACAACCAGCACGAGGCTAGTCCTCAATTTTTTTCAATTCTTTACTATCACTTCACAGTACTGCAACGTTTTCTTAATGTCAAAGTTTTGAATTCAATCAATGCTTTAGAGTAGCTAGCAGGCGATTTAAGTATTAAAAACTGCTGATTGGAGACAACTTGACAAAATCCGATGCTGGCGTTGCATTCATCTCCACTTCACACTTATAAACTTTTGAATCAATCTCGCATCACCTTTTGCATTATTTACTTTTATACTTTTCAATATTAGAATCAAGATTAGAGAATTTGATTTTCTGTGCAAATGAAATGACGGGAACAAGTCGGGTGGGCTTGCGGAGCGAATGGTCAAATGGGCAAGTAGACAGAGGCCATCTGTCACTGGCACGTCTCGATACTGATTCGTGCATCGATAGATGATGCGGCGTGCCGATCGCTGCACTGACCATGCGAAAATTATTCATTAGGTGCGCCCGGCTGACTCGAGGCCTTGTTCGCGCGATCACCCACACACTCTCTCACACAATTGATAACCTAAACTTGGCTAAAGGCAGTTTGCCGATTGTCAGCTTGAGCCACCACCGGCAAGTGTCAACATGACCGGTGACACGACACGCATTGCTCGCAATCTCCTTCTCAGTGGCTGCCAACTAATCCAACTGCCCACGGTCACTCGCACTCGTAGTAGCATACAAAGATATGATATTTGAGACGCGGCGCTCAAGCGAAAATGAGTTCCATAATTCTATTATGATGCGATTTCTATCCAAATTTCGTTGTTTTGTTTTTATCATCGCAAGCTGAAAGCAAACACAACTTTTGCATCTATGTAAAGGTAGTGCCGGGGGTCTTTTGGTTCACCGTTGGAGTGTCAACAAAGATTTGTCGTTAGTAGCAGTGAACACGGAACGGGCCAGGTGATGGAGTGGCTGAGTTCGATCGCGACCCACAATCGCAGCAGGGCTCAAAGCAGTCTAACACCAAGGGATTAGGGTAACATATTTGCTCGAAGTGCTAGACGATGCTGCCGGCTAGCGACAAATTGAATTTCTTCAGATTCAATTTAATTCGGACGCCTTCTACCCTACACATTGTTTGCTACACCACATGCTACACCACTATAAAGACACTAATATTCAATTTGTGAACTATACACCGGGCATGTGATAAGCAAATCAGTGTAACCTGATCAGTGATCACTCACCACCAAAGTTAGGCCTTACATGACTATCGTAGCCATAAAGGAGCTGATCCAACAAATGTGATATGTTGTGTGGATTGTCATCTTTTTGGTCGATATGTAGCACATTCAATTTCTTTCGATTCACCGTTTTCAAATGTCTTGAGTAATCGTTAAGTTATTTGATAAGTGAAAACATGTAATTACCTTTTTGACGTGATACCATGTGAATGAATTGCGGGAAGGTGAGATTCTCTGGTGGTTTGATTAAAGTGCCATGGGGAAGAAGTTACACTCCCAAGGGATCTTGAAAAAGGGCCTTGTAGTAAATGGTGCTTTGACTGACCACAACGAGTCATCTCCACCATCAACAAGGCAAAAAGCACCATAAGAGTTGGGCCAGTGGGAGACTGCAGTGACACATTCGGAACAGCACACATTACCTCGACACCACGGCACTAACCTTCCACAGCACTGGCTTCAATGTTAACCAATACCCAAATTTTTACAACATATCAGTTGATGACTATGATGAAGCAAACACAAAGTAGGAATACGCTATTGCCAGAAGAAAATTGAGATTTGGGCAATGAGCTTCAAGAAATCATTGCGTTGCTAGGACACTTCCACTGGAATGTCAGACAAATGAGTTGTTTTTACAATTGAATGAGTTGTTCATTTAGTTGATTAAAACATGCTGAAATTGAGAGTGATTGTTCAAGTGACCCAAAGAGCGATTGTCACGGGGAACAATACGGTGTGATCGAGTTATGCGTTGCAATTAGTGGCCGGTGCAGTGGCAAGTAATATTCTCTAGTATTCGCTGGTCAGTAGATGCTTGAGGTAGCTGCAGCTAGTTCAATTTGGGTCTGCATCGCGGGGTGATAGTGAACTAGCGATTGCATTGATGGTAATGGTGGGTGGCCCTCGTCATCACAGCCATGCCGCCCTCTCACCGACCTATATCGCTAAGGCGTCACTGAGTAGACTCGGTGTGCGCCATAGGGATGCACTGTAGTGGCCCGCGCTTCCCATCGCCCCGTAGGTGACAATCACCACTCCATCTCGCTCTCCCTCTCCGCTCTACACTCTATTCAACCACTAAAACTGACCGGTCAAGCGAGCCGCCATCGCAACTCACCAAGTATTCGATTATGTATTTGTACGCTTTTCGTATACAATTTATAATAACATTTGTATTGTGCAAATGCAACTATTTACAGACGTTGGAAATATTTTAGAAAAGTGGAGTGAGAAGGAAAGAACACTTGACTAGGTGGACTCTTCGTCAGAAAGGGTTATCACATCTGGGGGTGGTTTTGGTCCGGAATGCAGTAACGTTCCTGCAAAAAATAGATAATAGTGGCATGTTTGCAATGATAAAAAGTTCAGACTATAAAATGCAAAACTTCAATTAATTCTCTATATTACCACTGTTTTCGATGAGATGGTCCACATCTAATGAAGCTTTGAGTAAGCACGAATTGTTAGAGATTATCTAAAAAGGTTTAGTAATATATTGTAATTATTAAATCGATCATCTGTTTAAGTCCGTAACATACCATCTGACGAATACTTTTTAGATTTTCAAAGCAATTTCGAATCATGGAAGTCTTTGAAGATTCTTCTTTTTCTCTCTAAAAATAAAAAATATTTGTACAACAATAGAAATAATGAAGAATAACGGAAACCTGTGGAATTTGACGTCGAACGGTGTTTTGTAAAAATGCTGTGAAGATAAGGAACATGATCTTAAACTCATCGGGTGAGTTTGCAAATTGAGGATGATTTTGTAGAAAATATTGTTTTATCTCATTATACGGCATTTTTTCCAAACTAGAAGGTCTAACTTTTCGCATCACCTTTTCGAGAAAACCACCATGGCGGAGATAGTTGAGTCGATTCAACAGAGATTTCATTGTGTAAAAACCGGGGTTTACATGGTTTACTTGACGATTTACCAATTCTGGTTGTTGTTGTTGTTGGTATTGAGAATAATACTGCTGGTATAGATTTGAATTGGTTAATCGTTGCATCATTTGATAACGTTGTTGTTGAATGTTGACTTTTTCTTCATTGGAATAGTAACGGTTGTCAATGAGCGAGTTGGAGTTGAGATAGGGTGGCCACTGTGGTATTGGAGGTGGCGGTGGTGGAGGGTCTTTCTCCCGTTGATACTCTTCCCAAGCTAAATGAAGCTCTTCTGGAGTGAGATGTTCCTCTGGTTTGTTCTCCAGTAATGAATCGTGTTCATGGTAGTTAACAATCAAGTCTTTGTGCTTCAGCAACATGTCGGCCAAAAGACGATCTTTTGGCACTTGAGGCAACTGTCGGTCCTCGGGTTTCTCGGGCAAGGAGAACCTGTAGAGTTCGCTAACATCATTCGCCTTGAAATGTCGCTGAATTTGCTGCTCGTCAATCACACGATGAGACAGAGATTGTTTCATAATTTGACGTTCATATATTTTACTTTCCATTGTACCAAATGAAGTGAAGCGGTAAACATAAACTGGTTTAGTCTGGCCATATCGGAAAATGCGATAAATTGCTTGCAAGTCGATTGCAGGGTTCCAAGAAACATCTAAAATGATACATCGATTCGCACCGACGAGGTTGATTCCAATTCCACCAGCCTTAGTGGAAACAAGCATGAGTCGTGCTCGATAGTTACTGGGATCATTAAAGTTGTTCACTATAGACGAACGAATTTGACAACTAACATTACCGTCAATGCGGTAATAGTCAATGTTAGGAACCCACCGATGGGAGAGACCACCCGTTTTTGCAACCAACTCTTCATAGTTCAAATCTCTTCCATATTTCTCGTCCACTTCTCGCATCTTGATCCTCAAAATTCGTTCTATCAAGGTGAGACTCGCCAAACTTTGAGAAAAGATGAGTATTTTGTCGCCCATCATTTCACACTGCTCCAGCATAGAGATCAGTAGAATGAATTTGCCACTCAGTTCAGGTGTCCAAAGGGAACTTTCATCTTCATATTTGGGTAGAAACACCTTATACCAGTCATCCGATAATTCTTTAGTGTCACGCAATAAAGTATTACTTGTTGAATCCATCTCATCCTTAATCGGTGGCTTTGCATCAAGTGATCCTGTGCTACTGTAGATGCATTCAATCTCAGAATCAGAATCGTCGCCATAGAGTTCCTTTTTCTTTTTTCCCTCACGCTTCCCGGAACTCGAATCTGACTCGAACTCGTCATCGTCTACGACAAAATCCTTGAGCGAGTCTTCGTCTTCTTTTTCCGACTCTTTGTTTTTATAAGAATTGATTAGTAGAACAGGGTGATTAGTGATCAAACCCAGTTTGGAGTGATCTGACAGAAGACTTTGGCTACCGCTGCAGCTATTGAGATAGTGTCGATAAAGATTGACTTGCACATCAGTCAAAGCAATACCAAGAACATATTCAAATTTTGGTTGAAGGTAAGGCACCAATACCGAATAGTCACATCGATTAATACAATCCTTGAGCAATGCGTGAAGCACATGCACACGTTTCTTCATTAAAGTGACATCATAATCTGTAGAGTCAATGTGTTGTCCATTGGAAATCGGATTTTCAAATCGATTCTTGAACTCTTTCTTCGATCCCAACAAATTGGGCTTGACAAAATCAACCATTACAAAGTATTCAGAGAGATTGTTCTGAAGAGGAGTTCCGGTGAGAATGATGCGTCGCGGAGTCTCTATTTTGGAGACTGCCTTGTTTAAAGCAGATTTGTCGTTTTTGAGTAAATGACCCTCATCGATGACAACTACGTCAGGTCCTGGATTAATGAGATATCTATTGATAAGTGGCAATTCTTTGCTTTGTTGTTTCTTGGTCATATTGCGGCCTAGTACCATCTTAGTAAATAGATTTGTTGTGATGATCATGATGCCGCCATGTTGATGCCAGTGAGCGAGCAAGTCGATTCGATTATATAAATTCTTCGCAATGGTCATATCGTAGATCTCCAAGGTATTTTTGATATCACACACTTCGAACCATTTGTTGAATTCAGCAACCCAGTTCTTGATCACATTGAGGGGAACTATAATCAAGGCACGTTTGATATAGTGCTGAATGTGTTGGTTGTTCATGATTGCATGCAGAAAAGCAACAACTTGGAAAGTTTTGCCTAGACCCATCGAGTGTGCCAGAATGCAACCACCGGTCAGTTTGCCACTTTTAAGTCTTTGCAATGACTCGATGGTGCAATTGTACAAAAAAATAATTCCCTCAGCTTGGTGAGGCTTGAGATTCTTTACGAATTTGGGATCCACTTCAACAAAAATTTCATTAGTTTCAACGTTTTTTTCTAGAATCACTTGATCAAGTGTAGAACCATCTTCGGAACCTTTCATACATATTTGATTGTAAAGCTGTTGCTTTTCAGCAATTCGTTTCCGTCTGTCTCGTTCTGCCTTTTCTGCGTCACGTGTTTCCCGGTTGAGTCGATTGGTGGAAAGAATCTTTTTAATGGCCTTGCGTGAATGATTATGCGAGTCCTCCTCTTCATCTTCTTCATCTGAAGAGTTTATCTGCTGAAAAAAACAAATCTCCAAATTATTGTCGACAAACTATATTAATTCAAAACTTACCACTCTCTTTCTTTTCTTTGTGCTCTTTTTTTCATTGTCCACTTCATTATCGCTCTGGGATTTAGTTTGGTCACTAGAAGGTACTTTGTTGCGAACCACTTCATCAGAATCGTCATCTTCACTGAGAAAATTTATTTTTCGTTTCTTGACAGCCCTAATCTTATCATCATCATCATCATCATCAGTCTCAACTCTTTCGTCATTTGATATATCGACATCTTGAGTGTCTTCGATAGGCTCGGTGTGATCATCAATGTTTTCATTTTCAGAGCTGTCTGAAGAAATAGAACCATTAAGTAATTGTCGAGCTTGCCGTAGATCATTATCAAACATGTTGAATGTTCGTTTGTTGTCGGATGACTGTTCATCTTCCGCTGTCAAACCATCCTCCTTCTCTCTCTTCTCTTTACAATTGGTCTCGTCTTCCGATTTTTCACTCTCGTAGTCCAAGTCCAAATCATAGTTCTGATCAGGAATCTCACTCTCAAATATTTGATCAATACTTTCCAAATTTTCCAGCTCAAAATCATACAAATCTGCAACTGTAACTCTATCCTCTTCGATCTTGTCATCGCTCTCAAGAGAATCAATTACAAATGGAACTTCTTCTGCTGAATGAAAAGTTTGCGAATCATCTTCAGTTAGTAAGGAATGTGCCAATTTTCTTTCTTCATCATGTTCAACATTCTCTTCTTCTTCATGTATATTTTGTTCTTCAGTATTTTCAAAATTTTGCGTTGAAGAAAGAACATCACAGTTTTTAAAATGTTCTTGAATTGTCATTTCTTCATCACTACTTTCAAGCTGCTCGTTTTGCTGCTGCTCTCTTAGCTTTTCAAGTTCTTTCGATATGTCAGGTATATGTATATCTTTGAACAATTCATCCGTCTCTTGAACTTTTTTGGCACAAGCAGAGTTGTGAGAGATATTTTTCGCACGTCTAGCTTCTCCATCACCTACACATTCTTCTTTCTCCAAATGTTTAAGTGCGAATTCATCTAGATCTGAATCTTCATCATCGGTGTCTTTTTCAAAATGTCTTAGCGATTCAGCTTGGTCTTCCAAAAGTAAAGGATTTGCTTTGTTGTCGAGATTTTCGATTTCTAGAGAACAATCGTTTGTTGGAGTAGTAGTCTCTTTCAAATCATTCGATCCCGTACACTTTACTGTACCATTTTTTATAGCTTCAGTAAAATTGGGTTTATTTTTACCCAATTCTTCTACTAAAGTCAACTTTAAGACTTTAACAAACGATTTAACCTCATCACCGTTGTAATTGCTTTGGGACTGTAAGCCCACTGTTTCGATTAGCTTGTTTACACTTTGATCGAATATCACTTTGACTTGCTCTACAACTAACTCTTCAGGTTCTTGAACAAGAGATGTACCATTCTCGGTGCTATGAAACAAAGATTATTAGCAAGGTAAAATACAAAAATTGGCAAGAAAATACCTCGAGTCATTGTTAGACTCATCAGCAACCGTAGTATTGCGAGGGATCTCACTAGTGGAACAGGTTGGACTTGGTGGCACCGGGTCCATCTAGGTCACCACGGTGAAAATGGCTTGTTTTGGCAGTAATCAATGGTCAGTGGAGATTGGCAAGCACTACTGTCCGACAGCGTCACCGATACATCAGAAGCTCGATCAGCTTAGAAGGCGCAAAGAAAATTTCTGAAATCAACCGTATTTTATTAAATCAACACGACTTGGGCTTCTTGGAATTTACCCCTCTGTGGTACCTCACTTGCCAATTTAAAAATCAAAAATTAAGAAAGTTTTGAAGCAAAGATCAAGTTTGGTCAAAATTGGCAATTAAAATGGCCACAAAGGGATAAAAACAAACAAAAAAGCTGATTTAAAGATTTGCTAAAGTGTTGGCTGTTTGTTACTATAGTACTACAAACCAAGAGACATCCAAGACCGGTTAGTGCGCCGAGGATCGCGCTCACTGAGCACTGGGCATTGAGAGATAGCAAGTCAACAACAAAACAACTAGAAGAAGTGATTCGTCGAGCGAGCCCGCTGACTTTAGCACTGAGCGCTTGTCCGCCATTTCCACTCAGAGCGTTGGCCAGTAGTGCACTTGTGTGGCATTGGCCGACACCTGATCGACCAGGTCGTGCCCGTTAAAGTGTTCCCGTGCCCACCGCACTTGCAAGCTTGCTATTTCTCTCACCACACCACTCTAAGTAGACTCTACCCGCTCTTCTCCATTGACAACACTCTTTGCTTTGGTAAGTCTCATCATACTTATACATTTGATCTGATGGCCATCGAAAAGTACTGGTGTGAGTGTGGGGCAATCTTTCTTTTAAGTATAAACAGTATTGTTTACTTTATCAACAAGTTTTTGTTAATATCTGATTATGCATATAGAGGAAACTTTTAATCGTGATAGACTGATAGTGTAAAATAATTATAATTATTATTTTGTTCCGTTATTAATAGGATTTCACAAGAGCTGCAGAGTTACAGTTTTTATAACAAAAACAAACAAAATCTCGGTTCGGTTCTCAAACTATGATTTTGATTCAATCATAATAAGCAATTGGAACCAAGAAATGTGATTTATTTAAATCTCAAAGTGGTATGGTGAAGCATGATTTAAGGGAAGCAGAGGAATAGCATATGTGCAGTGCTCTATTGCCACGGCTCACCAGTTCTTTGTCTTTTGTCTTTGTGCTTCTAGCCAGCCTCGCTTGCCTGTCTTGTCTCACTGCCTAACTCTCTATTTTTAGTTTGGCATCTTTATCATTCATTTCTCACTTGGTTTTTTCTCTCCTAGCCTTCCATTGGCACTCGACACTATTGTTCATTCTTTTACGAAGTTTACTTCGAAGCCATAAGGCACGATCAGCAAGCAGACGTGCTGGTTCTAGTCGATAATGATATAAACATGCTTAGGCAGTGTGTCATTTGCCTGGCAGCGATCGAGCAAAAGAATCGAGGCTCAGAGTGAATTGAGAGAAAGAAAGAGGTGATAGTCCAGAGATGGCCAAGCAACGCGTCCTTATCCTCGAGCCGTATTACAGCGGCTCGCATAAGCAATTCATCGAGACTTTACTACCTCTGGCGGTAGACTATGACTCGGTGCTTGGCGATCGTTTGCCCAAGGAGGTGCCTCGCAAACGATCCAAATGGCCTCAGTTTGAGTTCACCTTGTGTGAGATGTCAGGCAAGAAGTGGCACTGGCGAGCACGTACCGCGGCACTCTACCTCTCACGTGTGATCCAACGTGTCGATAAGGCACAGTTCGACCTTCTCTTTGCCAGCTCTGTCCTTAACCTCGCCGAGCTTATCGCACTCCGACCCGACCTTGCGGCTATCCCCTACAAAGTCTTCTACTTTCACGAAAATCAACTAGCCTATCCCATTCAAGTGCAGAAGGAACGCGATTTTCAGTACGGCTACAATCAAATTCTTTCGTGGTGAGTGATTTCATTGGCTATTCTCCAATCTAATATTGGACAGTTTGGTGGCTGACACGGTTGTCTTCAATTCTAACTACAACCGAGATTCGTTTCTCTTGCGCATCACTCCCTTTTTCAAGATGATGCCCGACTACCGCCCACCGGATATTGACGATATGATTCGCTCTATTGCTGAAAAGTCAAAAGTGCTCTACTACCCGATCAAATTCTGCAATATTCCTCTCATGCATGCGCAAACAAGAGAGAAAAACTTTCTGCATATCATCTGGCCACATCGATGGTATTATTCTTTAACATTATTTTTGTTATATTTTTCTTATCCAAGTATTCTAAAACAGGGAACATGATAAAAATCCGGACTCATTCTTTCAGATCTTGTTCAAACTTAAAGAACGTAAAATTCAATTCAAGGTGTCAGTGCTGGGCGAATCTTACTCAGAAGTACCAAGTTAGTTAGTTGTTTACTTGTTTCCTTATCGTAATTGAATTGTATCCTAAATCAGAAATCTTTGAGGAAGCCAAGGAGAAGCTTTCAAGTGAGATAGTTCACTGGGGTTATACCGAGTCCAAAGAAGAATACTATGAAATTCTCTCCAAAGCCAATGTGGCTCTATCTACGGCAATACACGAGTTTTTTGGCGTTTCCATGTTGGAGGCTGCTTATTGTGGCTGCTATCCACTGTGTCCCTCGCGACTTGTCTACCCAGAATTATTTCCAGGTGAGCGTCAATGTCACACTTGGTTTTGATTCATCTAAATCTAACTTGTTCACAGCTCATTGTCTCTATCAAAGCGAAGAGGAGTGTATTAAGCGTCTTTGTGAGTTCGCTTCTTCTCCTGACCAGATTCCTTTGCCCTTGGACGTCAATTTCTCCACTATGGACTGGACTTACTGCCAGGATAGTTACAAGGCTCTGCTGAGTGAGTGTACCACTGCCACTGTAAACTCGGTTCCGCGAGCCCGCTCGCCAGCACCCAGTAACTCAGGCTCCATAGCTTCACTGGGTGCCCGAGTAAAAGCTATGGTGAATCACCATAAGCACTAGTCTCTGGTTTGCGTGTCGCTTTCCAACTTCCCAAATCCTTCCCAATCATCGTTGCCCAAGCCCTGATGTGTTCCCATTATCTTCTGTTGTGCTACTTGGTTGTGTTCTATCGTTGTTTTATTATTCAATAAATATTCAAAATTTATTATTTATAACGGAGTATAATAGGGTATTAAAAGTTAATAAAACGGATTCAAGTTGAATAGATTGATTTGTCAGAAAGGGGAAAGTTGTTTTGAAATTTTGGTAAGAGTGAAGGCACGAAAAAGTGAAGGAGACATCACGAGAGCAGTGGAGATAACATATTGCGAGACTTGTAACTTGCCTTACGGCACGTATCAAACTGGTCGACAATGACTAGAGCGATGCATCAAATCAAAGAGAATCATTTCGAAACTTAATTAACTAGTGTAAAGAATACTTTAAATATAAATAACAAAAACATCTCGCATAGAATTACTGCTCAGGTCAATAGAAAGAAAAACAACACAGTAATTTAGTAGCAATTATTCTGCCACTGGTGGGGACTCTCGAGCAAGGTTGCGCGACGAAAGGTGTTGGGTAGAGCCTGATGGTTATTGTTGAGCATATTTACTTGCTCGTTGGAAGTTAGTTTACTTATAGGCAACGCCGACTTAGTTTTTAACTTTCGATCCATGGTACCCGATTGATCGTTGATGGGATGCCGTTGAATTCCATAGGCTTGGGTGTTTAATCTGCAAAGGAAACGATAAACAAGATTAGCTCCATTGATTTGACTTAATGGAGTCCGGAGTTAAAACATATAACCGACACAAGTCACCTAGGCAGAGCTGAAAGTGACTTCGGTAAGGCTGGTATTCGCGAATTCGCTTTGTCAGAAGGGTGATTAGTAATGGTCATAGTAAGACCGTTATTAGAATATAGGTTAGTCTCCGAGGGGTTATTGTTATTGAGGTGGTTCGTGCTAGCAGGTAGCGAATTGCAAGTAATTAAACTCTCTGAGCTTCGATGATTGTTGTTAGGCCAGTTCATAGTGACCGAGATACGACTCGGGCCAGACAGCGACGAAGACGACGTTGTGGACGAGTTAGACGAAGGTGACTCAGAGCGGGTGTGACTAACACCCATTGGGTAGTGCGACTGGTTGCTGCCAGGCCGAGAAGGTATCCGACATCCATTCGACTGTAGTACCTTGTTTCGAAACAAATTGATCTCTTCTTGAGATGAACAAAGCACGTTCTCATTGCTTCGACTTGCACTGGTTCGATCGGAACCAGCGCGATGGTCGGTAGAAAATAACGAAGTAACGCTAGCTACCCCGCTTGGTCGATGAACACGAAACGTGGATTTACGATCTAAAGCTGAGAGCATTTTATGCGAATTACGGTCGAGAAGCACGCAATCGTCTTCACTCGTCTCAAGCATGGTCTTCGCAGAGGGAAAGGTAATGCATGGATTAGTGAGAAATAAACGTGGAGTGAATGGTTAGGAGTCTGGGGTAGGATGGAAGCAAAGAATCATGCGGGACAAAGAGGCTGATACCAGACAGGTGATAACATGCAAAGGCAGAAGGCAAAAACATTGCTCACAAACCATGAGGCTACACCCAGCTCTACCAAGGCACAGATCGGCGCAAGAACGTTTAGCAAGCACAACGTGACTGGACTTACCTTGCTCACCCCTCGTGTCATGTTTGACTGAAGCGAACCCATGCTACCGAATGAGTTAACGCTCGAGTTGGGCAATCGCGAGTTTGGCACCCTCTTATTCAATCCACCTTGTAACAAAGGCTTAGTTCTGGATACCACCTGTGGCTTGTTGCTAGGTCCAGCCAAACGACTTTGATATTTGTTTGTTTGTGCGTTGCTGACAGACTTGTTATAGATGGCTAAGTTTTGCACTCCAATAAGATTCGGTTCGCTTCGACCTGACATAGAAGATGTCATTGAAAGATTGGAGTGAATTGACAAAGCTGAATTATCACTGAGTAAATCCTCATTAGACGAAGAAGCCAGACAGTTTTTCTTAGATTGACTTGCTAGGCGGCTTTTCAGACTTCCTTGACTTGTCTCACGTCTCACCAGTAATGTACGTGTATTGTTACGAGTTATGGTGGGATAGTTGCGACCAGATGAAACAGTGTCATCAGAATCGGTAGGGTAAGGTTCATAGTTGCGATTCAGGTCTATATTCAGATCATCGTTGTTACTAATCTCAAAGTCAGAAGATGGTGCTGATTCTTCATTACTCATTGGATGAATGCCATTAGGAACAGGTAATAATCGTTTGACCAAATATGAGCGACGATTCTTGGTAATAGTGTTAGTGTTCACCGGAAATCCGTTCGAGTGGGTCTCGTTGCCCAACAAGTCGGTACTTGAGTCGGAAGATAGGTCATGCTGATCATGTGGCTCAAGAATCACATAAGTGCGATTGGTATTGCTACTCTCCAAGTCGGAGGATGGTGTTGACTCTTCATTACTCATCGGATGAATTCCATTGAGAAGAGGTAACATTCGTTTGACCACATATGACCCACGATTCTTGGTAATGGTGTTAGTATTGACCGGAGATCCGTTCGAGTGGGTCTCGTTAGGATGAATGGTTCCCTTGGTAATGGTACCGAAGCGAGAATTACTCACAGGCGGCGTGCCCAATGAGTCATCACTAGCCGAGTCAATGCGCCGTCTGGTTATGGTAGCCGTGCGAGATACCGACTTGGTCAGATACTCGAACCGATTGTAGCCGTTCACTAAAATACCATAAGTCAGTGACATCAAGAAAATCAAACAACTTACCAGGAGTAATCTTGTTGGTAACCGAAAAGTAGGAATCATCTTGTACGGTAGAGAATGAATTAATCCACTCAAGAATTTTAGGCAGTTGATGTACTTCTGTGAAGTATTCATCGTCTCTAAGGAGCCACAACTGGTCTCTGGTTACAAAATCGTATCGTTTGTCGTTTCTCAAGTCTAAAATTCCAAGGTCTTCATCAATGTCACTAGTCAAGAGAGAAAGCCGACTTGGGCTTGATACTTTGGAAGGAGATGAGAAAGCCATCAAATGCAATGAAACAAGGCTTCTCCGTAGATGCAAACCAGCACAATAATGCCACAGATTTTGTTTTATGATGTAAGCACAAAACATTGAATTATTGCACCAAAAGTGACTATTATAGTTGCGATAGCATTAAAAAAGATAATGCAAGTTTACTTGCAATGGTGAAGATAGGTTTGAATTAATCTAGTAGAAATCAAGACTGTGTTGGGTGTGATAGTTGCACAGCGATGGCACCACCAGTGGTGAGTGCAATAATATGAAAAAACAAGAAGGCAATAATAGTGAAGACAAGTGGTACACAGCTGAGTTGCGCTACTGATGCATCTCCACACCAACAGTGACAATGACAATAGTAGAAAGCTTAGTGATTCCTAATTCGATGCTGCCCAAGCTCATGAGTGCGATGAGTGGCTCTACTCCCCGTCACAATTAAGGTATGAGTGAGACGACTAGAAGCCCAAGGGTCATACTCAGCATGTGTTGCTTCAAGGATAGAATGAAGAGGCACGCGAGGTTGGAAGCTCCCCAATATTAGTGAAAGGTCAGATCGCTCAGCTGTGAGTAAGGAGACTCAGCGCGACGAGTTTCGAGTGATCACAAGTGGACTAGCTGGCAAAGGCACTCGGTGTGGACACGATCGCTGGGTGACTGGCGCGCCGTGTTGAGTCGCTTCAGCTGCGCACTGTGCACTGGTCCCGCCCCGCACTCACTGGGTAACCCAACACTATGCGCACATGAACGGCACGTAGCACACTAGCCGGGCTGGATGCTGCGGTTTTCGACGGCAACCGTTTTTGGTGAAGGATATGTACGAGTAAGACTGAAATGTCAAAGTTGTCGGTATAAAAGTTCTGTTTTGATGGTGGAAATGTGTGCGCAAAGCATTTAGGCATGATTGAGCTTTGTTAAAAGTTTGTTTTTTATTTGTAGTCGTCTTTTGTATAGAATTAGTTTTTTTAGATTTCTTACATTTTCATCTTATTAAGCTAAAGACTGATATGTGATATCAGTCTATGCCGTTGGAAATCGTTGTGGAAGGATATGTACATATCAGTCTTTAGCTTAATAAGGTGAAAATGTAAGAAATCTAAAAACTAATCCTATTCAAAAGACAACTACTGCCTTGCGCACTTATTTCCATCATCAAAACGGAACTTTTATACCGGCAACAATGTGCTTTGACATTTCAGTCTTTCTGGTAAATATCAGTCACCAACAACGGTGACTAACGGTGTCCTGCGGTGGCCGCAGGACAAACTTGCGGGAAAAACAGAGGTACGGCTAGTGTGCTACGAGCCAATAGTTTCGCATAGGTGCGCATAGTGTTGGGTTACCCACTGCCGCGCCACGCTCACTGTGCAGTGCACATGCTCACTGCCACCAACACTGGCCAATTTTGCCTCATTTGTCTTATCCAACAAGTTTAAGGCCGACCCAAAAGAACCTCAGTGCAGTCATCGATCACTTTTTTCATATCATAGAGAATCGCAAATTGTACTAACATGTTCAACTGTGAACAGTTACATTCCTTGCTCACCTCACTCACGCGCGCCTACTTCTCATGCAACCTTTGCTAAGTTGGAGAATTACTAGGAGCAATACTGCGCGTGGTAAGAAGTGTGATCAATGATCATCACTAAGATGATTGCTTGTCCACTTTGGGACCCTCATCACTGCTCGATTGACTGAAGCGTAGTCTAGCGGAATCTAACGATGGCACGACTGGTTTTGCAATGAAGGCGGATGTGCATGGCTGATTCACGGATTGTTGTCTCGACGAGGCATCATTGTGGGTCACTCTCTGCGCAACATGTCGCGCTATTGTCGTCAGTATTTTGATCCTCTTGATAGTACTTTTTGTTGTTTTTTCAACTTCTCAATGTTTATTTCTGTCGTATATCTCGTTGGTCAGTAGAACTCGACGCAAATGTGATCCGGTCTGACCCACTAGGCACCTTTGAGTTGGAGTTATCTTTGGCAACAGGCGACTGTATTGTCTGTTTATTTGAGAACCGACCAACTGATTATCAACGTTGTCTTCGTATCAACACTTACTGTGTGTGTGAGCCACAAATTGAAATTGTATTTGATTCGAATTTACGAGGCTCAATGATAAAACAAAATTGATAGTTGCTTTTCGACTATGGCCCTGTTGAGCGGAAGAATCTCGACAGGGAGAGAGAGAGAGACAATGGCATCAAGAGTGGTGGTGCCACCGGGTGCGCGCCGCCGGCTTAGCCGGTTATTACCTAGCCCTGTCAGTCCACTCTCGAGTCTGGCGTGATCAGGGAGTTTTGAAGACAGATCGTGTCTTGACTGCGCGCAACAAACAATGCAAATGCACTGTTCGATCCGAGTGGGTTGAGTTGGAGCACGGACAGAATCGAGCTCGTCGACGAACAACTCAAGTGATGCCTGTCGCGACAAGTGCAAGCAAAACTGGTGGGAAATCGGCAGTGAAGTGACAGGGAGAGACCAGTACTATCAGTGACTTTGCACGCCTCAGTGGTCAATCAAACGCAAAACACGCGCACCACCAATCACCATTCATTGCTTGATATAAACACTAATCCATGTGCCAATTTCTCAAATATTTATTGAGAATTTCTGTCTTATCTTGAAGGCAAATTAATTATATGTTACACAACCCTTTTCTACTAATCTATTTAAGATTTATTAATTAGTTGTGGGAAAGTGTGGAGGTGGTAAAAAAATACTTATAATGAGTGGCATTTGATGCGGTGCTCTACTGAAGTGACAGAAAATTCATAATAAGGTCTGATAAGAATTTATCATTACCTTACGCGGCTTGATAACTAAATATAAGACACTCCATATTGGGAAGATGGGATTAGATCGGACAAACACGGCATTCAAGGCAATGTATGGCAAGTGTTTTGAAAATACTGTCCTAATAATCTTTGGTGTCACCTATATGTTTGAGCAATTTCTGATTAAACAATGACTATTGATCTTTTTGAAAAAATATCAACAGTTGAGAAATGAGCGGAAAATGGATTTATCACAAATTTTATGCAATAATCAGTGCAGCGGATATTACGCGTTGGCTTTCACTACCGACGCCGATGGCAATCAAGATTGATCGGGATCGATTGACACGAACAGTGCCAGCAAGTGAGCAAGCGGGATGAAGATTAATGATGGGCAATTATCATCTCACCAGGATGCTAATGCTCTGGCACATAAACATGCCTTGTTTTCAATGACCGGTTACTTAGCCTTTGGCCATTCACTTTGGTTCGATTTTTCACACACAAACAGTCTACATGGATCGAACAAGTCAACCACTGCTATTGAGCACTAATGCACGAGGACTGGCATAGTTAACAAGTTTAATTCTCATAACAATTTAATGTTTTGATCTTGAATAAACTTGCAGTTACGATTTTCTGATCCATCACTATCTTGTAATCAAATTGATGTAGCCTGAGTAATTTGACGAGCTAATGGGAAAAAACATTGTTTGACACGACTTGCTCAATTAGATTCTTGTCGTGCTTAACTCAATGACGCCATTACGTTTTACTCGCACTGGCGATACAATTCGAAAAAAAACCAATTCAAGTAGAACAACGAAAACTGACAATCACTAATGTTATGCTACTAAATGGAAGATTATATAACTTCTAACAAAATATAGATTCACAATTGAGTCTATGCTAAATTTAATTATCACCGTTTTAATTGAAAGATGTACAACTAATGATGATGAGCAAATTGATTATGATGGCATCGATCGAACAAGTGATTGGTGATCCATCACTCAAGTGAAACTGCAGTGGAGGCTACTCGAAATGCTTTGTTGATAGTAGTTACCGGGCTGAGATTCAATGTCCGACTAATAGTAGCCTCCATTGTAATTAAGATTGCTATTCCTGTCCGCCGCTTCCCAGTTAGTCCGAGAAAGATGCACCGCAACTCACAATCCGCTGTCATCGAGACCAACCTGCACCATGAGCCATGAATCTGAATGGCATAGATTTAGAGCCATGTATCATTTCTGCCTAATACTTCATGTGGCTTTCACCATCTTCTCAGTTGGTTCACTCGACCAAGTCTGAGTCTGAGCAACTGGTCATCTAACTTGTTACGTGGGCGAATAAGCATTGGAGAACTGACCAGAATCGACGCACCCGAGTGCTTGTCTGGAATGTTTGTTTGCACTAGGTTGATCGAGAGAGAGAGAGAGAGAGAGAGAGAGAGAGAGAGAGAGAGAGAGAGAG